>JAWPHD010019850.1:0-33959 GCA_037043455.1 Cyrtodaria siliqua | reverse complement strand
ATACCTATTGTATGATACCTATTGTATGATACCTATTGTATGATACCTATTATATGATACCTATTATATGATACCTATTGTATTATACCTATTGTATTATACCTATTGTATGATACCTATTGTATGATACCTATTTATATGATACCTATTGTATGATACATATTGTATGATACCTATTGTATGATCCCTATTGTATGATACCTATTGTATGATACCTATTATATGATACCTATTGTATGATACCTATTGTATTATACCTATTGTATGATACCTATTATATGATACCTATTGTATTATACCTATTGAATAATACCTATTATATGATACCTATTGTATGATACCTATGGTATGATACCTATTGTATTATACCTATTATATGATACCTATTGTATTATACCTATTGTATGAAACCTATTGTATGATACCTTATTGTATGATACCTATTGTATGATACCTATTGTATGATACCTATTGTATGATACCTATTGTATTATACCTAGTGTATGATACCTATTGTATGATACCTATTGTATGATACCTATTGTATGATACCTATTGTATGATACCTATTGTATGATACCTATTGTATGATACCTATTGTATGATACCTATTGTATGATACCTATTGTATTATACCTATTGTATGATACCTATTGTATGATACCTATTATATGATACCTATTATATGATACCTATTGTATTGATACCTATTGTATGATACCTATTGTATGATACCTATTGTATGATACCTGTATGATACCTATTGTATGATACCTATTGTATGATACCTATTGATATGATACCTATTATATGATACCTATTGTATTATACCTATTGTATGATACCTATTGTATGATACCTATTGTATGATACCTATTGTATGATACCTATTGTATGATACCTATTGTATGATACCTATTGTATGATACCTATTGTATTATACCTATTGTATGATACCTATTGTATGATACCTATTGTATGATACCTATTATATGATACCTATTGTATGATACCTATTGTATTATACCTATTGTATGATACCTATTGTATGTATACCTATTGTATGATACCTATTGTATTATACCTATTGTATGATACCTATTGTATGATACCTATTGTATGATACCTATTGTATGATACCTATTGTATGATACCTATTGTATGATACCTATTGTATGATACCTATTGTATGATACCTATTGTATGATACCTATTGTATGATACCTATTGTATGATACCTATTGTATGATACCTATTGTATGATACCTATTGTATGATACCTATTGTATGATACCTATTAGTATGATACCTATTGTATGATACCTATTGTATGATACCTATTGTATATACCTATTGTATGATACCTATTGTATGATACCTATTGTATTATACCTATTGTATTATACCTATTGTATGATACCTATTGTATGATACCTATTGTTATGATACCTATTGTATGATACCTATTGTATGATACCTATTGTATGATACCTATTGTATGATACCTATTGTATGATACCTATTGTATGATACCTATTGTATGATACCTATTGTATGATACCTATTGTATGTATACCTATTGATATGATACCTATTGTATGATACCTATTGTATGATACCTATTGTATGATACCTATTGTATGATACCTATTTATATGATACCTATTGTATTATACCTATTGTATGATACCTATTGTATGATACCTATTGTATGATACCTATTGTATGATACCTATTTGTATGATACCTATTGTATGATACCTATTGTATGATACCTATTGTATGATACCTATTGTATGATACCTATTGTATGATACCTATTGTATGATACCTATTGTATGATACCTATTATATGATACCTATTGTATTATACCTATTGTATGATACCTATTGTATGATACCTATTGTATGATACCTATTGTATGTATACCTATTGTATGATACCTATTGTATGATACCTATTGTATGATACCTATTGTATGATACCTATTGTATGATACCTATTGTATTATACCTATTGTATTATACCTATTGTATTGATACCTATTGTATTGTACCTATTGTATGATACCTATTGTATTATACCTATTGTATGATACCTATTGTATGATACCTATTATATGATACCTATTGTATGATGCCTATTATATGATGCCTATTGTATGATACCTATTGTATGATACCTATTGTATGATACCTATTGTATGATACCTATTGTATGATACCTATTATATGATACCTATTGTATTATACCTATTGTATGATACCTATTGTATTATACCTATTGTATTATACCTATTGTATGATACCTATTGTATGATACCTATTATATGATACCTATTGTATGATACCTATTGTATGATACCTATTGTATGATACCTATTGTATGATACCTAGTTGTATGATACCTATTGTATGATACCTATTCGTATGATACCTATTGTATGATACCTATTGTATGATACCTATTGTATGATATCTATTGTATGATACCTATTGTATGATACCTATTGTATGATATTACCTATTGTATGATACCTATTGTATGATACCTATTGTATGATACCTATTGTATGATACCTATTGTATGATACCTATTGTATGATACCTATTGTATGATACCTATTGTATGATACCTATTGTATGATACCTATTGTATGATACCTATTGTATGATACCTATTGTATGATACCTATTGTATGATACCTATTGTATGATACCTATTGTATGATATCTATTGTATTATACCTATTGTATGATACCTATTGTATGATACATATTGTATGATACCTATTGTATGATACCTATTGTATTATACCTATTATATGATACCTATTATATGATACCTATTGTATTATACCTATTGTATGATACCTATTGTATGAAACCTATTGTATGATACCTATTGTATTATACCTATTCTAGATACCTATTATATGATACCTATTGTATTATACCTATTGTATGATACCTATTGTATGAAACCTATTGTATGATACCTATTGTATGATACCTATTGTATTATACCTATTCTAGATACCTATTATATGATACCTATTGTATTATACCTATTATATGATACCTATTGTATTATACCTATTGTATGATACATATTGTATGATACCTATTGTATTATACCTATTGTATTATACCTATTGTATGATACATATTGTATGATACCTATTGTATGATACCTATTGTATTATACCTATTATATGATACCTATTATATGATACCTATTGTATTATACCTATTGTATGATACCTATTGTATGAAACCTATTGTATGATACCTATTGTATTATACCTATTCTAGATACCTATTATATGATACCTATTGTATGTATACCTATTGTATGATACCTATTGTATGAAACCTATTGTATGATACCTATTGTATGATACCTATTGTATTATACCTATTCTAGATACCTATTATATGATACCTATTGTATTATACCTATTATGATGATACCTATTGTATTATACCTATTGTATGATACATATTGTATGATACCTATTGTATTATACCTATTGTATTATACCTATTGTATGATACCTATTGTATGATACCTATTGTATTTATACCTATTGTATTATACCTATTGTATGATACCTATTGTATGATACCTATTGTACTATACCTATTGTATGATACATATTGTATGATACCTATTGTATGATACCTATTGTATTATACCTATTATATGATACCTATTATATGATACCTATTAGTATGATACCTATTATATGATACCTATTGTATTATACCTATTGTATGAAACCTATTGTATGATACCAATTCTAGATACCTATTATATGATACCTATTGTATGATACCTATTGTATTATACCTATTGTATTATACCTATTGTATGATACCTATTATATGATACCTATTGAATAATACCTATTATATGATACCTATTGTATTATACCTATTATATGAGACCTATTGTATAAAACCTATTGTATAATACCTATTGTATGATACCTATTTGTATAATACCTATTGTATAATACCTATTGTATGATACCTATTGTATGATACCTATTGTATGATACCTATTGTATTAAACCTATTGTATTATACCTATTGTATGATACCTATTGTATGATACCTATTGTATGACTATTGTATGATACCTCTTGTACTATTGTATGATACCTATTGCATGATACCTATTGTATGATACCTATTGTATTATACCTATTGTATTATACCTATTGTATGATACCTATTGTATGATACCTATTGTATGACTATTGTATGATACCTATTGTACTATGTATGATACCTATTATATGATACCTATTGTATTATACCTATTGTATGATACCTATTGTATGAAACCTATTGTATGATACCTATTGTATGATACCTATTGTATTATACCTATTCTAGATACCTATTATATGATACCTATTGTATTATACCTATTATATGATACCTATTGTATTATACCTATTGTATGATACATATTGTATGATACCTATTGTATTATACCTATTGTATTATACCTATTGTATGATAAATATTGTATGATACCTATTGTATGATACCTATTGTATTATACCTATTATATGATACCTATTATATGATACCTATTGTATTATACCTATTGTATGATACCTATTGTATGAAACCTATTGTATGATACCTAGTGTATTATACCTATTCTAGATACCTATTATATGATACCTATTGTATTATACCTATTGTATGATACCTATTGTATGAAACCTATTGTATGATACCTATTGTATGATACCTATTGTATTATACCTATTCTAGATACCTATTATATGATACCTATTGTATTATACCTATTATATGATACCTATTGTATTATACCTATTGTATGATACATATTGTATGATACCTATTGTATTATACCTATTGTATTATACCTATTGTATGATACCTATTGTATGATACCTATTGTATTATACCTATTGTATTATACCTATTGTATGATACCTATTGTATGATACCTATTGTACTATACCTATTGTATGATACATATTGTATGATACCTATTGTATGATACCTATTGTATTATACCTATTATATGATACCTATTATACGATACCTATTGTATTATACCTATTGTATGATACCTATTGTATGAAACCTATTGTATGATACCTATTGTATTATACCTATTCTAGATACCTATTATATGATACCTTTTGTATTATACCTATTGTATGATACCTATTGTATGATACCTATTGTATTATACCTATTGTATGATACCTATTGTATGATACCTATTGTATGATACCTATTGTATTATACCTATTATATGAGACCTATTGTATAAAACCTATTGTATAATACCTATTATATGATACCTATTGTATTATACCTATTATATGAGACCTATTGTATAAAACCTATTGTATAATACCTATTGTATGATACCTAGTGTATAATACCTATTGTATAATATCTATTGTATGATACCTATTGTATGATACCTATTGTATGATACCTATTGTATTAAACCTATTGTATTATACCTATTGTTGATACCTATTGTATGATACCTATTGTATGACTATTGTATGATACCTATCATACAATAGTACTATAGGTATCATACAATAGTCATACAATAGGTATCATACAATAGGTATCATACAATAGGTATAATACAATAGGTTTAATACAATAGGTATCATACAATAGGTATCATACAATAGGTATCATACAATAGTATTATACAATAGGTATTATACACTAGGTATCATACAATAGGTATTATACAATAGGTTTTATACAATAGGTCTCATATAATAGGTATAATACAATAGGTATCATATAATAGGTATTGATACAATAGGTTGTTATACAATAGGGTCTCATATAATAGGTATAATACAATAGGTATCATACAATAGGTATCATACAATAGGTATCATACAATAGGTATAATACAATAGGTATCATACAATAGGTATCATACAATAGGATAATACAAAAGGTATCATATAATAGGTATCTAGAATAGGTATAATACAATAGGTATCATACAATAGGTTTCATACAATAGGTATCATACAATAGGTATAATACAATAGGTATCGTATAATAGGTATCATATAATAGGTATAATACAAATAGGTATCATACAATAGGTATCATACAATATGTATCATACAATAGGTATAGTACAATAGGTATCATACAATAGGTATCATACAATAGTGTATAATACAATAGGTATAATACAATAGGTATCATACAATAGGTATCATACAATAGGTATAATACAATAGGTATAATACAATAGGTATCATACAATATGTATCAGTACAATAGGTATAATACAATAGGTATCATATAATAGGTATAATACAATAGGTATCATATAATAGGTATCTAGAATAGGGTATAATACAATAGGTATCATACAATAGGTATCATACAATAGGTTTCATACAATAGGTATCATACAATAGGTATATATACAATAGGTATCATATAATAGGTATCTAGAATAGGTATAATACACTAGGTATCATACAATAGGTTTCATACAATAGGTATCATACAATAGGTATAATACAATAGGTATCATATAATAGGTATCATATAATAGGTATAATACAATAGGTATCATACAATAGGTATCATACAATATTTATCATACAATAGGTATAATACAATAGGTATAATACAATAGGTATCATACAATATGTATCATACAATAGGTATAATACAATAGGTATCATATAATAGGGTATAATACAATAGGTATCATATAATAGGTATCTAGAATAGGTATAATACAATAGGTATCATACAATAGGTATCATACAATAGGTTTCATACAATAGGTATCATACAATAGGTATAATACAATAGGTATCATATAATAGGTATCATACAATAGTACAATAGGTATCATACAATAGTCATACAATAGGTATCATACAATAGGTATAATACAATAGGTATAATACAATAGGTATAATACAATAGGTATCATACAATAGGTATCATGCAATAGGTATCATACAATAGTACAAGAGGTATCATACAATAGTCATACAATAGGTATCATACAATAGGTATCATACAATAGGTATAATACAATAGGTTTAATACAATAGGTATCATACAATAGGTATCATACAATAGGTATCATACAATAGGTATTATACAATAGGTATTATACAATAGGTATCATACAATAGGTATTATACAATAGGTTTTATACAATAGGTCTCATATAATAGGTATAATAACAATAGGTATCATATAATAGGTATTATTCAATAGGTATCATATAATAGGTATCATACAATAGGTATAATACAATAGGTATAATACAATAGGTATCATACAATAGGTATCATATAATAGGTATCTAGAATTGGTATCATACAATAGGTTTCATACAATAGGTATAATACAATAGGTATCATATAATAGGTATCATATAATAGGTATCATATAATAGGTATCATATAATAGGTATAATACAATAGGTATCATACAATAGGTATCATACAATATGTATCATACAATAGGTATAGTACAATAGGTATCATACAATAGGTATCATACAATAGGTATAATACAATAGGTATAATACAATAGGTATCATACAATAGGTATCATACAATAGGTATAATACAATAGGTATAATACAATAGGGTATCATACAATATGTATCATACAATAGGTATAATACAATAGGTATCATATAATAGGTATAATACAATAGGTATCATATAATAGGTATCTAGAATAGGTATAATACAATAGGTATCATACAATAGGTATCATACAATAGGTTTCATACAATAGGTATCATACAATAGGTATAATACAATAGGTATCATATAATAGGTATCTAGAATAGGTATAATACAATAGGTATCATACAATAGGTTTCATACAATAGGTATCATACAATAGGTATAATACAATAGGTATCATATAATAGGGTATCATATAATAGGTATAATACAATAGGTATCATACAATAGGTATCATACAATATGTATCATACAATAGGTATAATACAATAGGTATAATACAATAGGTATCATACAATATGTATCATACAATAGGTATAATACAATAGGTATCATATAATAGGTATAATACAATAGGGTATCATATAATAGGTATCTAGAATAGGTATAATACAATAGGTATCATACAATAGGTATCATACAATAGGTTTCATACAATAGGTATCATACAATAGGTATAATACAATAGGTATCATATAATAGGTATCTAGAATAGGTATAATACAATAGGTATCATACAATAGGTTTCATACAATAGGTATCATACAATAGGTATAATACAATAGGTATCATATAATAGGTATCATATAATAGGTATAATACAATAGGTATCATACAATAGGTATCATACAATATGTATCATACAATAGGTATCATACAATAGGTATAATACAATAGATATCATACAATAGGTATCATATAATAGGTATCATACAATAGGTATCATACAATAGGTATCATACAATAGGTATCATACAATATGTATCATACAATAGGTATCATACAATAGGTATCATACAATAGGTATCATACAATAGGTATCATACAATAGGTATCATACAATAGGTATCATACAATAGGTATCATACAATAGGTATCATACAATAGGAATCATACAATAGGTATCATACAATAGGTATAATACAATAGATATCATACAATAGGTATCATACAATAGGTATCATACAATAGGTATCATAGAATAGGTATCATACAATAGGTATCATACACTAGGTATCATACAATAGGTATCATACAATAGGTATCATACAATAGGTATCATACAATAGGTATCATATAATAGGTATCATACAATAGGTATCATATAATAGGTATAATACAATAGGTATAATACAATAGGTATCATACAATAGGTATAATACAATAGGTATCATATAATAGGTATCATACAATAGGTATCATACAATAGGTATCATACAATAGGTATCATACAATATGTATCATACAATAGGCATCATATAATAGGCATCATACAATAGGTATCATATAATAGGTATCATACAATTGGTATCATACAATAGGTATAATACAATAGGTATCATACAATAGGTACAATACAATAGGTACAATACAATAGGTATAATACAATAGGTATAATACAATAGGTATCATACAATAGGTATAATACAATAGGTATCATACAATAGGTATAAATACAATAGGTACAATACAATAGGTATAATACAATAGGTATCATACAATAGGTATCATACAATAGGTATAATACAATAGGTATAATACAATAGGTATCATATAATAGGTATCATACAATAGGTATAATACAATAGGTATCATACAATAGGTATCATACAATAGGTATCATACAATAGGTATCATACAATAGGGATCATACAATAGGTATCATACAATATGTATCATACAATAGGTATCATACAATAGGTATCATACAATAGGTATCATACAATAGGTATAATACAATAGGTATCATATAATAGGTATCATACAATAGGTATCATACAATAGGTATCATACAATAGGTATAATACAATAGGTATCATATAATAGGTATAATACAATAGGTATCATACAATAGGTATCATACAATAGGTATCATACAATAGGTATCATACAATAGGTATCATACAATATGTATCATACAATAGGTATCATATAATAGGTATCATACAATAGGTATCATATAATAGGTATCATACAATAGGTATCATACAATAGGTATAATACAATAGGTATAATACAATAGGTATCATCTAATAGGTATAATACAATAGGTATAATACAATAGGTATCATACAATAGGTATCATACAATAGGTATCATATAATAGGTATCATACAATAGGTATCATACAATAGGTATCATACAATAGGTATCATACAATATGTATCATACAATAGGTATCATACAATAGGTATCATACAATAGGTATCATACAATAGGTATCATACAATAGGTATCATACAATAGGTTTAAATACAATAGGTATCATATAATAGGTATCATACAATAGGTATAATACAATAGGTATCATACAATAGGTATAATACAATAGGTATCATATAATAGGTATAATACAATAGGTATAATACAATAGGTATAATACAATAGGTATCATACAATAGGTATCATATTAAAGGTATCATACAATAGGTATCATACAATAGGTATAATACAATAGGTATAATACAATAGGTATAATACAATAGGTATAATACAATAGGTATCATACAATAGGTATCATACAATAGGTATCATACAATAGGTATCATACAATAGGTATCATACAATAGGTATAATACAATAGGTATCATATAATAGGTATCATATCATAGGTATAATACAATAGGTATCATACAATAGGAATCATACAGGTATCATACGATAGGTATCATACAATAGGTATCATACAATAGGTACAATACAATAGGTATCATATAATAGGTATCATATAATAGGTATCATACAATAGGTATCATACAATAGGTATAATACAATAGGTATAATACAATAGGTATCATACAATATGTATCATACAATAGGTATTATACAATAGGTATCATACAATAGGTATCATACAATAGGTATCATACAATAAGTATCATACAATAGGTATCATACACTAGGTATAATACAATAGGTATCATACAATAGGTATCATACAATAGGTATAATACAATAGGTATCATACAATAAGTATCATACAATAGGTTTCATACAATAGGTATAATACAATAGGTATCATATAATAGGTATAATACAATAGGTATCATACCATAGGTATCATACAATAGGTATCATATAATAGGTATTATTCAATAGGTATAATACAATAGGTATCATATAATAGGTATCATACAATAGGTATAATACAATAGGTATCATACAATAGGTATCATATAATAGGTATCATACAATAGGTATCATACAATAGGGATCATACAATAGGTATCATACAATATGTATCATACAATAGGTATCATATAATAGGTATCATACAATAGGTATCATACAATAGGTATAATACAATAGGTATAATACAATAGGTATCATATAATAGGTATCATATAATAGGTATCATACAATAGGTATCATACAATAGGTATCATACAATAGGTATAATACAATAGGTATCATATAATAGGTATAATACAATAGGTATCATATAATAGGTATCATACAATAGGTATCATACAATATGTATCATACAATAGGTATCATATAATAGGTATCATACAATAGGTATCATACAATAGGTATCATACAATAGGTATCATACAATAGGTATAATACAATAGGTATAATACAATAGGTATCATACAATAGGTATCATCTAATAGGTATAATACAATAGGTATAATACAATAGGTATCATATAATAGGTATCATACAATAGGTATCATACAATAGGTATCATACAATAGGTATCATACAATAGGTATAATACAATAGGTATAATACAATAGGTATCATACAATAGTTATCATCTAATAGGTATAATACAATAGGTATCATATAATAGGTATCATACAATAGGTATCATATAATAGGTATCATACAATAGGTATCATACAATAGGTATCATACAATAGGTATCATACAATATATATCATACAATAGGTATCATATAATAGGTATCATACAATAGGTATCATACAATAGGTATCATACAATAGGTATCATACAATAGGTTTAATACAATAGGTATCATATAATAGGTATCATATAATAAGTATCATACAATAGGTATAATACAATAGGTATCATACAATAGGTATAATACAATAGGTATCATATAATAGGTATAATACAATAGGTATAATACAATAGGTATAATACAATAGGTATCATACAATAGGTATCATATAAAAGGTATCATATAATAGGTATCATACAATAGGTATCATACAATAGGTATCATACAATAGGTATCATACAATAGGTATAATACAATAGGTATCATATAATAGGTATCATATCATAGGTATAATACAATAGGTATCATACAATAGGTATCATACAGGTATCATACGATAGGTATCATACAATAGGTATCATACAATAGGTACAATACAATAGGTATCATATAATAGGTATCATATAATAGGTATCATACAATAGGTATCATACAATAGGTATAATACAATAGATATAATACAATAGGTATCATACAATATGTATCATACAATAGGTATTATACAATAGGTATCATACAATAGGTATCATACAATAGGTATCATACAATAAGTATCATACAATAGGTATCATACACTAGGTATAATACAATAGGTATCATACAATAGGTATCATACAATAGGTATAATACAATAGGTATCATACAATAAGTATCATACAATAGGTATAATACAATAGGTATCATATAATAGGTATAATACAATAGGTTTAATACAATAGGTATCATACAATAGGTATCATATAATAGGTATAATACAATAGGTATCATACAATAGGTATCATACAATAGGTATAATACAATAGGTATCATATAATAAGTATCATACAATAGGTATCATACAATAGGTATCATACAATAGATATCATACAATAGGTATAATACAATAGGTATCATACAATAGGTATCATTCAATAGGTATCATACAATATGTAACATACAATAGGTATCATATAATAGGTATCATACAATAGGTATCATACAATAGGTATCAAACAATAGGTATCATACAATAGGTATAATACAATAGGTATCATATAATAGGTATAATAATATAGGTATCATATAATAGGTATCATACAATAGGTATCATACAATAGGTATCATACAATAGGTATCATACTATAGGTCTCATACAATAGGTATCATACAATAGGTATCATACAATAGGTATCATACACTAGGTATCATACAATAGGTATCATACAATAGGTATCATACACTAGGTATCATACAATAGGTATCATACAATAGGTATCATACAATAGGTATCATACAATAGGTATCATACAATAGCTATCATACAATGGGTATCATACAATGGGTATCATACAATAATGTGTATCATACAATGGGTATCATACAATAGGTATCATACAATGGGTATGATATAATATGTATCATACAATAGGTATCATACAATAGGTATCATACAATAGGTATCATACAATAGGTATCATACAATAGGTATCATACAATAGGTATCATACAATAGGTATCATACAATAGGTATAATACAATAGGTTTCATACAATAGGTAACATACAATAGGTATCATACAATAGGTATCATACAATAGGTATCATACAATAGGTATCATACAATAGGTATCATAAAATAGGTATAATACAATAGGTTTCATACAATAGGTATCATACAATAGGTATAATACAATAGGTATCATACAATAGGTATCATACAATAGGTATAATACAATAGGTATCATACAATAGGTATCATATAATAGGTATCATACAATAGGTATCATACAATAGGTATCATACAATAGGTATCATACAATAGGTATCATACAATAGGTATCATACAATAGGTATCATACAATAGATATAATACAATAGGTATCATACAATAGGTATCATACAATAGGTATCATACAATAGGTATCATATAATAGGTATCATATGAGAATCATGTAGGAATGTATGAGTGCAAACATTGGAAGTGTAATGCATCAAATTGTATGAACAACTTCTTATCATTTATTCCAGTTTATGTTGTACAGCTGTTACAATAAACGGACACACTGCAATCTTGAAGTGTTTACCAAACATTGAAATTAGGTCTCGCTGTATTTATCAAGAACATTTTGACTTTCAACCTGCTTGCATATAATTAAATTAAATTTTATTTTTCCAATTTTCCTATTGATTTAAATATAGGTTTGAATAATTATATTATTGGTGCAATATTATCAACAGTTAGTAATATGCAAACGTAAATTCTTATAATTAATATTAGTGATTGAACAATTGCAAGTTATGTAGAAAAACTAATGGTAAAAATTATAAAGATACATTACGCAGGTCTTACAATAATTATAATCAAGCTAAAGATGAAAAACTTAGATTGCTGAAACATGCAAACCCAAGACAGTATTGGAACCTTTTAAACACGCAATATAAACAATCGGTAGCAAATGCGTCTTTTGATGAGTTTTACAATTTTTTTAAATCATTAAATGAGAATGAACACGACAATGAAAATGGACAAAATGCAACACGTGATGTAAATATAGACGATAACACTATTAATGAAATAAATAATGAAATTAACGAACCAATCGCTGCAGAAGAAATACTATTTGCTGTTATTATACCTCACTCAAAATTCTCTATGTAATTTCCCCATTCCCGATCAGTCAACAATTGGTAATGTTTCATGGTAATGTTTCATGGCATGAAACATTATCTCGTGCTTCTAAAAAAAGAACGGTGGTTTCCTCAAGTGCTAAAAATAGAACGGTGGTTTCCCAGTTCAAGGGAGGTAACTATGGTATAAAATCTAGTCTATGTCAGTGAGCGCTTATTAAAAAGCGTGAATGACGTCATTAAGCGCTTGCAATTATTTACCAAACGACATTTTGCTGTCAGATTTATCAAAACAACAACATTGAACAAGAAATGTCGCGATTTGCATTTGCGATGTTTGGTATAATAAAATAAATATCACATCCCATGGAGGGTGATAGAACATATTGTCAACCCTCGATGTGGTAATGTCCACCTCGGCTAAAGCCTCGGTGGACATTACCAATCTCGGGTTGACAATATGTTCTATCACCCTCCATGGGATGTGATATTTATATATTAAAAGCTTAAAAAATAATAAATGCCGAGGCATCGATAATATTGTCAATGAGCAAATAAAGTCGACTATAAATGTTATGTTATTATTGTACGTGAAACTTTTAAATACTATTTTTGACAACGGTTTCATTCCTGAGAGCTGGACTATTGGACTCATAAAGCCCATTTACAAAAGCAAAGGAGACCCTAAGCTTCCTGAAAATTACCGTCCAATATCATTGCTTAGTTGCCTAGGAAAACTTTTTACGAGTATTCTCAATACTAGATTAACTAAATATGCAGAGAAATATTGTATTATACATGAAACACAAGCTGGTTTTCGAAAGAATTTTTCTACTGTTGACAATTTATTTATTCTCAAATGTTTAATAAACATTGTACAATCAGACAAAAAGAAGTTATTCTGTTGTTTTAAAGACGTTAAACAAGCATTTGACTCTGTTTGGAGAATTGATCTTTGGCAGAAATTAAGAAATGAAAACATAAATGGAAAATGCTTTAAAGTTATACATAACTTGTATAATAATATAAAATCAAAAGTTGTAACGAATGAGGGGAATTCTCCCTATTTTAACTGTCATGTCGGCGTAAGACAAGGTGAAAATCTTTCCCCATTTTTATTTAGTTTATTTTTGAATGACCTTGAAGTATATCTTAACAGTAGAGGGGTAGATGGCATTAATAGAGACATTGTAATAGATGAAACCCAGATATTTTTAAAATTGTTTATACTTTTATATGCAGACGATACCCTGATTTTTAGTGATAACGAACACGGACTTCAAACTGCCCTTGATATATTTAAAGATTATTGCGACACGTGGAAGCTTAATATTAATGTAAACAAAACAAAAATACTAATTTTCAGTAAGGGGCGAAGATTACGAAATACTGTATATAAAATAGGAAACGAAAACGTAGAAATTGTTGACGAATATAAATATTTAGGTATATACTTTTCTAGAAGTGGTTCCTTTAATAATGCAAAAAAGTATATTTCAGAACAAGCTAATAAAGCCATGTTCTCTTTGCTGAGAAAGATTAAATCATTATCACTTCCGTATGATATACAAATTGACCTTTTTGAAAAAACTATAAAACCTATACTTTTATACGCTATTGAAGTGTGGGGTAGTGGAAAAATAAATATATTAAAAAGAGTATAGCTAAAATTTTACAAGTATATCTTTAATATGAAAAAGGCTACTCCATCATACATGATTTATGGAGAACTTGGCATTACCCCGTTATATATTGATATTAATAAGAGGACAGTTGCCTACTGGACAAGATTATTAGAAAATATCAGTAGTGACAGTACAACGAAACTCTCTTCAAAATTATATATTTTGATGTGTGTGTGTACTTCTAAGGATTATAGTCCGTCCGCCAACTAACACGTCGAGGCAACCCTGACGCGATGGGCACAATAGAGTCTGGACTGTTGTTGATGAGTGCGTTGGTTGATCTAGTGCTGCTGCTTTGTTGTCGCTTCTGTTGTATGTATGTAGATGATGTGTCGCAAACGCTCTGTGTAGTGTGTAGGTCTCGCTGTGGCGGTGAAGTGGTCTGGTCAAGGTATCCTACATCCGCTAAGCTACATCCGCTATGTTGGCCGTCTACATCCGCTAATGGTCGGGATCTGGTTTTGGGGCCACACCCATCACAGTATGACCCCTGCGCCGCACACACCGCCCGACGTCCTGTCACCTTCGGTCTTCTGTCGAATGTAGGCCTCGACCTTCGCTTCGATACCCGGGATTATGGTTGCGTCCCTGATATCTAGGCTCCGGCTCCGGCCCGCGGACTTCTCGACTTCCAGGATCTGTGAACATCAGATGGTGTCTGCTGTGATGGGACGCAGGAGACATCTTCACTTTTGGTCACATGACACTCGAGTCTACTGGACCCTCCCGTACTTTCGCAGTCCAGTAGTACCGGCATTTTTAGTACCGAACATCTATTTACCCATGTAATATAGTGCTCATCCCGGTATGTTACATATTATTAATGATAGTTGAGAAAAATAGTACATGAGTCAAGAAAATTACATTCACTTTTAACTATATTAATTTTTACATTTATTCAATTTTTAACAGTTCAGATACTTATTTTACAGAAAGTCATCTGTTTTGTATCATAATTTATATAGATTTAACAGTTTTATTAAGTCTGTTTATATGTACTTAGATATTTATATATAGACATTTACCTCTATATAACTGTTAATGGCTAATGTTGTAAAATTACATATGTAATAATACAATAGTGATTACATGTTATGTAAAGACAACAATTTAATAGTAGTTGAATAAACAACAACAACAAAACCTTAACTAGTGTTCATACTTGTAGATATTGAACAAATCGCCTGAAACACCTTTCCGAATAATGAAAGCTGTGTCTACGACGCTCAATAATATAAATAGTATACGACACGACATTGAGCGCAGCCTTTAGTTGAAATAGGATCGAAACTTAACGAAATACACTAAAGACTGTGTTCTATTATCGGTATACTAATTATCAAATATATATTTTTATCACAAATAAAAAGGTTGTATTGGTACATATGTTTACACATATATTTACACTCAGAGTCGTTTTTTATTATTTAAATACATATACCAGAAATTATCAGTTTATCCCTTTAAAATAATCTGTTATTTTACTACAGAATACACTCAGTTTATTTATATTACATTTATTTTCATTTTTGATCAATTCTATGAATTTCGGCATGTTTGGTCGTGAGTAAAAATATTTGTTAATATACTTTTTTCTATCATTATGAAATAACGGGCATACTAAAACAAAATGAAACTCATCCCCAAGATCATTACCTTGGGTGCATTTTCTGTCAGATGTTGGGATATTCCTCCATCTTCCGACCTCTATTGGTAACCTGTGATTTCTTGTTAAAAATGCTATAAGCTTCTTACAGTTTAAAACTGTTAATGCTTTAATATAAAAACTTTGTTTAAAACTAGTTTTCAAAAATTTGTAGATTTTTGTGTCCGAAGTACGACCAAGCTCGGAATGCCAATTTTGGATGAAGATATCTTTAAGTTTTTGGCTGAACGATTTAACGAACCACTTTCCATTTAAAAAGTCCTGGCTGTACCAAATTCCGGAAAAGCCAGACGTGCATAACATGTGTTTAATATTTTCTATCCAGGTAGACTTGACGAGATCCGAATAATGTAGTTCTCTTATCAAAATATATAGAGGGCACGCATGACACTCGGGATGAGTGTTTCAGTCTAGGGCATTGTAAGCCCTACACTACAAAACCGGGATGAGCACTATATTACATGGGTAAATAGATGTTCGGTACTAAAAATGCCGGTACTACTGGACTGCGAAAGTACGGGAGGGTCCAGTAGACTCGAGTGTCATGTGACCAAAAGTGAAGATGTCTCCTGCGTCCCATCACAGCAGTCACCATCTGATGTCCACAGATCCTGGAAGTCGAGAAGTCCGCGGGCCGGAGCCGGAGCCTAGATATCAGGGACGCAACCATAATCCCGGGTATCGAAGCGAAGGTCGAGGCCTACATTCGACAGAAGACCGAAGGTGACAGGACGTCGGGCGGTGTGTGCGGCGCAGGGGTCATACTGTGATGGGTGTGGCCCCAAAACCAGATCCCGACCATTAGCGGATGTAGACGGCCAACATAGCGGATGTAGCTTAGCGGATGTAGGATACCTTGACCAGACCACTTCACCGCCACAGCGAGACCTACACACTACACAGAGCGTTTGCGACACATCATCTACATACATACAACAGAAGCGACAACACAGCAGCAGCACTAGATCAACCAACGCACTCATCAACAACAGTCCAGACTCTATTGTGCCCATCGCGTCAGGGTTGCCTCGACGTGTTAGTTGGCGGACGGACTATAATCCTTAGAAGTACACACACACATCAAAATATATAATTTTGAAGAGAGTTTCGTTGTACTGTCACTACTGATATTTTCTAATAATCTTGTCCAGTAGGCAACTGTCCTCTTATTAATATCAATATATAACGGGGTAATGCCAAGTTCTCCATAAATCATGTATGATGGAGTAGCCTTTTTCATATTAAAGATATATTTGTAAAATTTTAGCTATACTCTTTTTAATATATCTATTTTTCCACTACCCCACACTTCAATAGCGTATAAAAGTATAGGTTTTATAGTTTTTTCAAAAAGGTCAATTTGTATATCATACGGAAGTGATAATGATTTAATCTTTCTCAGCAAAGAGAACATGGCTTTATTAGCTTGTTCTGAAATATACTTTTTTGCATTATTAAAGGAACCACTTCTAGAAAAGTATATACCTAAATATTTATATTCGTCAACAATTTCTACGTTTTCGTTTCCTATTTTATATACAGTATTTCGTAATCTTCGCCCCTTACTGAAAATTAGTATTTTTGTTTTGTTTACATTAATATTAAGCTTCCACGTGTCGCAATAATCTTAAAATATATCAAGGGCAGTTTGAAGTCCGTGTTCGTTATCACTAAAAATCAGGGTATCGTCTGCATATAAAAGTATAAACAATTTTAAAAATATCTGGGTTTCATCTATTACAATGTCTCTATTAATGCCATCTACCCCTCTACTGTTAAGATAGACTTCAAGGTCATTCAAAAATAAACTAAATAAAAATGGGGAAAGATTTTCACCTTGTCTTACGCCGACATGACAGTTAAAATAGGGAGAATTCCCCTCATTCGTTACAACTTTTGATTTTATATTATTATACAAGTTATGTATAACTTTAAAGCATTTTCCATTTATGTTTTCATTTCTTAATTTCTGCCAAAGATCAATTCTCCAAACAGAGTCAAATGCTTGTTTAACGTCTTTAAAACAACAGAATAACTTCTTTTTGTCTGATTGTACAATGTTTATTAAACATTTGAGAATAAATAAATTGTCAACAGTAGAAAAATTCTTTCGAAAACCAGCTTGTGTTTCATGTATAATACAATATTTCTCTGCATATTTAGTTAATCTAGTATTGAGAATACTCGTAAAAAGTTTTCCTAGGCAACTAAGCAATGATATTGGACGGTAATTTTCAGGAAGCTTAGGGTCTCCTTTGCTTTTGTAAATGGGCTTTATGAGTCCAATAGTCCAGCTCTCAGGAATGAAACCGTTGTCAAAAATAGTATTTAAAAGTTTCACGTACAATAATAACATAACATTTATAGTCGACTTTATTTGCTCATTGACAATATTATCGATGCCTCGGCATTTATTATTTTTTAAGCTTTTAACAGCAAATAGTATTTCTTCTGCAGCGATTGGTTCGTTAATTTCATTATTTATTTCATTAATAGTGTTATCGTCTATATTTACATCACGTGTTGCATTTTGTCCATTTTCATTGTCGTGTTCATTCTCATTTAATGATTTAAAAAAATTGTAAAACTCATCAAGAGGCGCATTTGCTACCGATTGTTTATATTGCGTGTTTAAAAGGTTCCAATACTGTCTTGGGTTTGCATGTTTCAGCAATCTAAGTTTTTCATCTTTAGCTTGATTATAATTATTGTAAGACCTGCGTAATGTATCTTTATAATTTTTACCATTAGTTTTTCTACATAACTTGCAATTGTTCAATCACTAATATTAATTATAAGAATTTACGTTTGCATATTAATAACTGTTGATAATATTGCACCAATAATATAATTATTCAAACCTATATTTAAATCAATAGGAAAATTGGAAAAATAAAATTTAATTTAATTATATGCAAGCAGGTTGAAAGTCAAAATGTTCTTGATAAATACAGCGAGACCTAATTTCAATGTTTGGTAAAATAGTCGTTTCCTATTAGTTCCGTCATTGTGTTATGTATTTATACATGTATGTTATTGCTGTAATTTGCTTTATCTGTTCACTGATTTGTGAAATTAAGCAGTTTGAAATAAAGTAAAGTAAAGCAAGTTATGTAGAAAAACTAATGGAACGTCGCGAGTTTTATAAAAAAATCAAGATTGCCGTGTGTCCCTTTAAAAACACTCACTTACATTTGCAATTAATATTTGTTGTTTGTTTCTATGTGTGTGTTTTTTTTATTGTAGTCCTTAAATGCTACATTTCCTGACTTTTACTGAATAAAATAGTAAATGGAGATATTTTTAAATACATAATTATATTTGTGTATATGTAGAAGAAAAAAAACTTTGATAGGAAAAGTTATTCATTGTCAATATAATTTCAAAGGATATATACGGCGAGAAAAAAGTGTTTATTTATTATTTTGCATTTATTATTTAATATCTTTAGACTTATATTTCCTGAGAACACATGTGCTCATTTCGAAAGTCGATAAGTATTCCAATATCTTCCTTATCTTGTCACGTTTTTCTCCCATGTGATTCCTTTTACTGCAAACTGCACGTCTGGTATTGATGTCTTTTCAAAAGTCATTATCTAAAGAAACCAAGATAACAGTCTTTCTTGAACTGACCAATTCCCACTCTTATTTTGACGAGTTTAATATGTCCTGGGGTTCCTTTCTCATTTTCAATTGAAATGAGAATTTTAGCGAAACCACATTTCTTATTTATGACATAGAAGTGTTGAAATGTTAAACCGTAAACCGTTAAGCACGACTATAATAGTCTTTGCGTCCATTGTAAACCACACTATAATAGTCTTTGCGTCCATTGTAAACCACACTATAATAGTCTTTGCGTCCATTGTAAACCAGACTATAATAGTCTTTGCGTCCATTGTAAACCAGATCAACCTGAGCAAGGTTTGTTCGGATGCTGATCAGTCATTTCATAATATGTCTGTGTTTAATGTTGACGCCATGTTTGTTCTTCTTTCTGTAATTCAGAAAATCGTCGGGCGAAAATAAACGATTTTATTACATACGCATTTACAAGCTCCGTTTACATTCAATGTAACAGGAAACGTCAATAGTCGCCCATATTGACGTGTAGTAAAGTCATATTGGATGTGTAATGTATACTCGTTCGTGATTGGCAAGTCTTTCTGTTCGTGTCAAAGAAAGTATATCACGTGATGTAAACAATGTTGATTTAATTGTGAAAATGCCCATTTTGTAATGACAATATGTTTGTTTCAAATAAATGTTTTTGGTGAAAATTAAATGTTACAACCTATTTTATTCTCTCTAATTTAAACATGCGTATGCAATAAAAATGTTATTAGATTTACATTGGGATATATGCACGAGTTCTTTTGCGCATAAATATTGCGCTCCTAAAGTCGCGCAATATTAATACGCAAAAGAACTCGTGCATATATCCCAATACAATTCTAATAACCTATAAATACTGCTCTTTTCTCGATCTGAAAAAGGCGTGGGGAACTATGCCGATATCCGTTATATATAGCAAGATATGTTAAAATCATTTAACACTGGTGCAAAGTTGTTAATTCTGATAATGTTATATTATCAACTCTTTTTTTTATTATAAAGAGTTAGTTGAATCGCGTTATTAATATTAACACCTCGCGCCCAATTATTTTCACCTTTTTCACACGATTCATCTAAATCTTTATACAAAGTTGATAATATATAATCTTTCTGTATCTTCGGATTTCGAATTACCCCATATTTCACGTCCATAAATTAAAATTGACTCAACAAACGCATCGAATAATTGACAAATCGTATGCGGCTTTAGATTAAACGTCCTCGTAATTGCTACGTTTAACGCCTTTATACCATTACCAATTCAACATTTCTGATTAAGACAAGAGAAACATGTACAGTTAAAAACAGTGCCCAGGTAATTAAAATCGTTTACAAACCCAAGTTCTTTATTATCGTATGTCATGGATATACAGGTACATTAAAGAATGTTTTAATCTAAGAAATTCCATGATTTTTAATTAATTAGTTAGTCATCCTATGTAGTGGTGATACAGCGTTTAGAATATATGTATAGATAACAGTATATTCATATTTGTTTGGTAGTACCTGAAACGGGTACCCGTGAAGACGTCGATAAGTCAGATATAATTTTGCTAGTTGTCACAAGAATTTTCTACAATTGTTATATTCAACAGCTGATGGCGGGAGGTGTACTGTACTGGTTCTACACCGGAAAAGTGGGTGGTCTGCCTCCACCACAAAAAATCGACCGTCATAATTATATAACCTTGCATGTGTTGAACATGATGTACAACAACATACACAAACACACACAATACATTCAGTCATGTCATGTTTTGTATTTGTATATATCTGCATATGTTCGACGAGATACGTTTGTATAAGTCAATACAGAATCCGTTCTGTTCCTGTCTGTTTATTATTACCCATGAGTTTAATTTTAGTGTCGGTTTGAAGTTCAAACCCACACAACGGTATTTTTTTTTTTTGTACAGCTATTGAATTCCATTAAAAAATCTAGTTTCTATTTACCAAATTAACCATGTCATGTTATATCTATAATATCTGTCTTCTATTATACTTATGAGCTCGATGATGATTTAAATGCTGTTATACATACGTCATATATTCATGTAAATGTGAATTGAGTGAAGAAAATATATTGTATTGTATTATTGTATTTAGTAAATATTCAATAAAGGCAGTGGTGGAATGTTTATCAAAGTAGTTTGTGTTTGTAAGCTAAAAGTTACGGACATTGTCCCTGGTCGCAAATATTGTTAAGTTGCTAAGCGTAAGCCGAGCAGATAACCCGGAATTGCAAGCGCTATACAAACTAATGACTTGCAAATATGCAAGTTGTGTAGGACGCCGCGGGTTTTAAACACAAATCAAAGTTTATGGTCAATACGTTGTGATGTGATTTAAAAAAAAGAAAGATTAGTTGCACGACACTAATGGGACGCCGCAAGTTATAAAAAGATCAATATTACAGGGTTCTCCTTTAAAAAAATCAATATTACCGTGGTAACCTTTAAAGAAATCAATAGTGTTGTCTGTCTCTATAACGAAATTTATATTACCGTGTGTCCCTTTAAAAAAACAATTACCCTGTTCCTCTTTAAACCAATTAACATTGCCGTATGCCCCTTTAAATAAATTAATATTGCCTTTAAATAAATCGCTATTGCCGTATGTCCCTTTAAAAAAATCAAGATTGCCATATGTTCCTTTAAAAAAATCAAGATTGCCGTAAGTTCCATTAAAAAAATCAAGATTGCCGTATGTTCCTTTAAAACTAAAGATAGAATACAACTCTGTGGTACTAGGACTAGGGAGTAAGTATACTTACTATACCTACTCCCTGGTGGTACTAATTGCTTTAACATGTCGCGTTTTGCTTGATTATCTAAGGTTTCCGAAAACTTACATTTCTTAAAGGGACACATGGCAATCTTGATTTTTTAAAAACTCGCGGCGTCCCGTTAGTTTTTCTCGTAACTTGCATGTTAAGATCAATCATTAATATTAATTGTTAGAATAGTTCAAAGCAAATTGTTTTTACATATTACTGACTTTTGATAATATTGCACCAATAATATGTTTAAAAATGTGTAGAATGATGAAGGAAATAGAATTCTCATTTTATTTATTTAAATAAATGCAAGCAGTTTTAAAGTCAAAATGATATAATGTGACTGTGATACGGTGGGGGTATCATGTCTACTACGGCGTGGTATTCCAGTGGGGCAGCACTATAAAGAAACCATTGAGTTCGCTGCTTCAAGTAGACATATCATCACTTCACACAACAACACACAGATAAAAGTCCAGACATTGTGCCTATAATCGTCGGGTAGGACGCCTGTCGTAGGTGGAGGGACTATAATCCTTAGAAATACACACACACACATTTGAATGCATGATTCAAGACAGACAGACTTTTTATTCAGACTTGTACAAAGTACATCGTCTACAATACATACATATTAGCATATATGATGTCAACGTATATATACAAGTAAATGATGAAATATATACAAATGGTATAATTAATCATTTCATTATTATTGTTATTATTATTATTATGTAGTATAGTAAATAAGAGTAGGAGGTTGAACTAAGTAACTACCTTTCAATAGTTAATAAAGCGTTTCTTAATACAATTGATTCTTTAACATATAACAGAAGTTTTATTATTTTTTGTCATGTGATTTCAATGGTGAAATATATACAAATGGTATAATTTATCATTTCATTATTATTATTATTATTATGTAGTATAGTAAATAAGAGTAGGAGGTTGAACTAGGTAACTACCTTTCAATAGTTAATAATGCGTTTCTTAATATAATTGATTCTTTAACATATAACGAAAGTTTTATTATTTCTATCTTGTCATGTGATTTCAGTAACTCCAAATATTTGAAAACAGAAGGACGTTTGTAATAACAACGTTTTAAGTATTTCTTTCTAATATCAATATAACAAGGACAAATACATACAAAATGAAATTCATCTTCTATATCTAAACTATTACAAATTAGGCAATATCTTTCTTCACGAAGTGTTCTATTGCTGGCATATCTACCAGTCTGTATTCTGAGTGGATGCACAGATAGTCTAAGTCTAGTAAAATATAGACGTAAACTTCTTGGCAAAATATCTAAATATGTTTCATATTCCAAACTAGTTTTAATATCTTTGTACAATGTTAACACAGAACTGTTGTTTAAGGTACCACACCAATTTTGTTTAAAGGCATCTAAAACTCTAATTCTAAAGTCATACAAAAAAACGTCACTGTTTATATAAGACGCATTATCGAATACATAAGAAAAACCGTAATCATCTAGTAATTTCTTAACACTGCTAACCCAGTTCGTTTTTCCGCTATTACAGTCCTGTAAAGCGTGTCCATACACAGTCTTTAGAATGATATTGTCAGTATTTATTACTTTCAACCAATATTTCATAATTCTTATATATCTATTAACATATAGGGGATATCTTCCAAGTTCACCATACACAGCTGCATTGCATGTATTAGGTAGTACCTTTAATAACCTTTTGCAAAATTTTAAATGAATTCTTTCAATTTCTTTAGATTTAGTATTGCCCCAAATCTCACATGCATAACTAAGAACAGACACAACAAAGGCATTGAACAACTGACATAAAGTTTTAGGACTCAAATCATATACTTTACATTTACATAATAAAACATTCATTGCCTTAAGAGCTTTACCAACTAAATGCTCCTGATTAAGAGCGAAATTTCCAGTATAATTGAAAATATTCCCTAAATAGTTAAAATCATTCACTACGTTGATAACGTCTCCATTGTAGGTCCAATGCTCACTGGCTAATAACCCGCCACGTTTACGAAAAACCATAATTTTAGTTTTGGCAATATTTACTTTAAGTCCCCACGAATCGCAATAATTATTTAATGTATCTAAATGTACTTGTATTTCAGCAGGTGTTTTTCCTACAATGGCCATGTCATCCGCAAATAGCAATAACATTAGTACTATATCATCTAATTGCAAACCTGAATCTATATTATTTTGCAAATATAACTCCAAATCTTCAACAAAAAGAGAAAACAAAAGAGGGGACATTACCTCCCCTTGACGTAAGCCAACAGCATAATTAAAATAATCAGTATAATTAGCACAGGATTTGACACATGATTTGACTTTTTGGTACATATTGCGTATAATTCTAAGTAATTTGCCATTAATACCACATCTATACATCTTAAGCCATAATGCATTTCTATAAATAGAATCAAAACATTTCATCAAATCGACAAAAATAACATACAATCGTTTGTTTTCATTCAAGTATTTTTGGACTAATGACATAAGTATAAAAATCGCATCAACAGTGGATTTTCCTTTCCGAAATCCGAACTGAGCATCCGAAATTATGTTATGCTCATTACAAAAGTTTTCAAGTCGCCTATTGAGTACAGTAGTAAAAACCTTTGAGAAACAACTAACTAGCGTAATGCCTCTATAATTATTTACATCATTTACATCACCTTTTTTGTGTAAAGGAATTATAATCCCTTCCATCCATTTATCTGGGTAAAAACCCGAATTCAAAATGCAGTTGAATATATCGCATAAATGAGCCGATAATATGTCTATGCTTTCAATAAAATATTCATTCAGTAAACAATCACTACCAAAAGCCTTCCCTCTTTTTAAAGATTTTACAGCATTTAAAATTTCATCAATCGTGATGGGCTGGTCAAGTTCTGGGAAGGACCCATTAGGATTATCAAAATCATTATTTTCACAAAAAATTTCCGCGTCTTCATTTGTACAGTTAAATACATCACTGCCAAGCTTTTCAAAATATTCACGAAAAGTATCTAATGCTATCTTATTAGCAACAGACTTATTTGAGCTCTTGAAATACTTCCAAAAATCTCGTGGTTTACTTTTCTTAAGGCTCTCTATTTCGGACATTTTACGTTTATAAAATGTATTTTTCTTCTTACAAATTATATTCTTATACAATAATTTACGTTCACATAAATCTATTCTATTTGCATCAGTTTTATAACAATTAAACAGGTTTAAGGCATCTAAATACGTATTTCGAGCATTCACACAGTCTTGATCAAACCAGTCTGCATTTTTCATACGAAACTCAGTATCAAAACAAGGTTTATTTTCAGAATAAGTGCGTTTTGTAAATAAAGGATCAGCAACACTCCGTATAGTATCAGTAAAATTGCTCAAAGCCTCGTTTATCGACTGTTTAGTACAGTTATTTAAATTAAATACAATATTATTCAAGTCCAGTCTCTGTTGTGCCCATCTCTTTAAGATATCGAACTTGTACACGGAACTCCGAGGCCCTTCCGTTACACTACGGTTGGGACCATGTGGTGTGGGTAGTCACCGACGGCATTTGTATATTGTAAATATTTTTGACTTTACTTTATTTGGAAAGCTCGCTGGGGAGTGTTTTGGGTTAATTGTTCATATTTGTGCTGTTCACTGTTCACTGTTCAATGGAGACTTATGTGGGGAAAAAAAGATACCTTATCGAGTTTGTTGGTGGAGGGACTGTAAACCTTAGAACTACACAAACATACATACATGATATAAAACTCAAGATTGCCATGTGTGCATTTAAAAGCTGTAAGTAGAGGAAGGAGGAACACGCTCTACACTGATATCCAATAATTACAGGACGTTGTCTGTGCATCGCGTGCTCTCCCAGGTGACTCATACTTTTGCTTTATCAAGCTTTAAGCGCCATATAAATGTTAATTCGGAGCCACCGTGCAATCGGTGACATGCCAAGATCGGCGCCATATCGTATTTGGTAACGCCGTAAACTGTAAGGCGTTTATAGTAAGTTTGTTTTGCCACCCGTCAGTCAATGGGTTCTGGGAGAGAGAGGGTGAGTGAGATGGGATGTAATTTCCAAATCAGCAACTCTGGCTGGAGATTTTTTTTTACTTTTGTTTTGTTTTTCTCTTTTATTTGTAACTTACCCTAATCCTAGCTCTAACCCTACACTTAACATTAACCTTTACATTAACCGTGACGAAAGTACAGACCCTTGTCCATGAACCTACTGACCGTTGTTCGTGAAATTACTGAACGTTGTCCATACTCTATCTATCTTAACACATTATTTTAAATTGCGTTAAGCTGTTAAAATTATTGAAATTTTACGCAAAACTTTCGTAATAATTACAAACCGTTAACGACGTCGATATCATTGCAAACAATTATTTAAAAGCGATAACATTTTGTAAAACTAATGGTTTGGAAAATATATCTGATTTCTAAAATCTCTTGAAATTTCAATTCGTATAATGTTCTAAGTGCATCTAGACGCGTGTCTTCTTTACACGATGTTATCGTGGCATCATTTATTCTCCTAGACGATTCCGTCTTTCCTTAACACACGTTAACCGCCGTATCGATGTCGTTTCTAAGCCTGTGCTTTCATATCTGCTGGATTCCTAGACTAGCACACGTTCTAAATATTATTGGAAAATGTTGGAATTCTTATGCGCTGAGATCCGATCTATTTTCATAGTTATGTGTAAAGAACTGTTTTTTCAATTGTTCTCAGATACTGTGACGAAATCCAAAGGATTCCGCGTGCCCGTTATCACAGAGTTTTGATGATCATGCATATCGATTTTTATGCGACGTTGATAAAAACAGAGGGAGAACAAATTGATTATCGAATTGCATTCTGGGTGCTTTGATTATCTATGTAAATAAGATGCAGTTCGCTTTTCAATAGTCACCATTGGTAAGGTAGAGGGTCTTTGAACTAGTATTAAAGCTGTGTCTATAGTAGAGTATAGGTGATTTTGTCATTAAGTCAAGTATTGAGGTATAGCTAGGGTTTTCCGGAGAACATCAGCGTGGAGTTTACTGTTTATTATAAATAATAGAGTTTTAAGGTATTGGAAAGTGTGTATACTTCCAAGGTGGAGTTAATTAGTAAGCTGTGATATAACTCAGGGGTCGTGTCGGTCGTCAACGTGGATTCGAACCGCGTCTTACGCTTGTTGTCTTCTCGACAGCCGGAAGCACTCCAAATGAGGCCCAATATGGCGACTCTCTCGAACGGGATTACCCTGGTATCGGGTATCCCCGAATCTCACATATCGGGGCAACATGGACCCGGGTCTCTTGGATCCCTTAACGGCCCTTCATCTCACGGGATAACTATACCAATGAAGGACCATGACGCGATTAAGTTGTTCGTTGGACAGATTCCTAGGAATCTCGAGGAGAAGGAACTTCGACCTATATTCGAGGAATACGGCCAAATATACGAGCTCACGGTGTTGAAGGACAGATTCACAGGAATGCATAAAGGTAACATTGAAACATTTATAGTCTAAAGGGACAATGGCAATCTTAAAGTCTTTATCAACCATTAACATTAGCCTCTCGATTTATTATTCCAGTATCATTTTGACTTTAAACCTGCTTGCATATATTTAAATGTAATTTATCGTTATTCTACTGTAGTTTTGAATATATTATTGGTGAAATGAGCAGTTAGTAATATGCAAAAACAATTTGTTTTATACTATTCTTATAATTTATATTAATGATTACACAAATGAAATTTATGTTGAAAAACTAATTGGATGTCGCGAGTTTTACAAAAATCAAATTGCCACGTGTCCCTTTGTTTTATCATAGATATCAACTTGCACTTTCATATTGTCCTGGCCAGGAGGTAACGCATACATTCAGTGGGTAACGCCCACGTTCATATTGTCCTGGCCAGGAGGTAACGCATACATTCAGTGGGTAACGCCCACGTTCATATTGACCTGGACGAAGGTGTGACGCGTACATTCACGTTATCCCAGGCAAGGGTGTGACGCGTACATTCAAATTATCCTAAGCGAGGGTGTGACGAGTACATTCACATTATCCTGGCAAGGGGGTTACGCGTACAACAATTATGCTATGGAGGTTTGTTTGACCAAAGTCATGTGATATGGTTAAACTATGCTTACGAGAGGGGTGGGTGGGGTATTGTGCTTTTATTTACTATATAGTTTAACACAATCAGTGATAATGTATAATATGAACATACATATTTACAATGCTCATGGGAACTTTAATTTTGATAAAGGCTGGATATATATCCTAGTTATACCCTAGTTATACCCTAGTAATACCCTAGTTATACCCTAGTTATATCCTAGTTATACCCTAGTTATATCCTAGTATTACCCTAGTTATACCCTAGTTATACCCTAGTTATATCCTAGTTATACCATAGTTATACCCTAGTTATTTCTTAGTTATACCCTAGTTATACCCTAGTTATACCCTAGTTATATCCTAGTAATACCCTAGTTATACCCTAGTTATATCTTAGTAATATCCTAGTAATACCCTAGTTATACCCTAGTTATACCCTAGTTATTTCTTAGTTATACCCTAGTTATATCATGTTATACCCTAGTTATATCCTAGTTATACCCTAGTTATATCCTAGTAATACCCTAGTTATATCCTAGTAATACCCCTAGTTATACCCCTAGTTATACCCTAGTTATACCCTAGTTATACCCTAGTTATTTCCTAGTTATACCCTAGTTATATCTTAGTAATATCCTAGTAATACCCTAGTTATACCCTAGTTATACCCTAGTTATATCCTAGTTATTTCCTAGTTATACCCTAGTTATATCTTAGTAATATCCTAGTAATACCCTAGTTATACCCTAGTTATACCATAGTTATACCCTAGTTATTTCCTAGTTATACCCTAGTTATACCCTAGTTATTTCCTAGTTATACCATAGTTATACCCTAGTTATTTCCTAGTTATACCCTAGTTATATCTTAGTAATATCCTAGTAATACCCTAGTTATACCCTAGTTATACCCTAGTTATACCCTAGTTATTTCCTAGTTATACCCTAGTTATATCTTAGTAATATCCTAGTAATACCCTAGTTATACCCTAGTTAAGGCTATTCCAGCTACCTTTAATTTAACTAACAGTCTCCTCGTGTAGTAACTTTCTGTGAAATGATGACTTCTCATATACGAGTTTAGAAAAGTGAATGCTCTAGATTTTTATGCAGCAGGGTTTAATGTAAGGTAATTAATTAGCGAACTAGTAAAAACATGTCATTTTAGAATTTGAGCATGTCATTTTATTGAACTCGGAGTGTGTAATATTATAGTGTGCATATAATTGTGTAATATTATAGTGTGCATATCATTGTGTAATATTATAGTGTGCATATGATTGTGTAATATTATAGTGTGCATATCACTGTGTAATAGTATAGTGTGCATATAATTGTGTAATATTATAGTGTGCATATAATTGTGTAATATTATAGTGTGCATATCATTGTGTAATATTATAGTGTGCATATAATTGTGTAATATTATAGTGTGCATATAATTGTGTAATATTATAGTGTGCATATCATTGTGTAATATTATAGTGTGCATATAATTGTGTAATATTATAGTGTGCATATAATTGTGTAATATTATAGTGTGCATATAATTATGTAATATTAAAGTGTGCATATAATTGTGTAATATTATAGTGTGCATATAATTGTGTAATATTATAGTGTGCATATAATTGTGTAATATTAAAGTGTGCATATAATTGTGTAATATTATAGTGTGCATATAACTGTGTAATAATATAGTGTGCATAAAATTGTGTAATATTATAGTGTGCATATAATTATGTAATATTATAGTGTGCATATAATTATGTAATATTATAGTGTGCATATAAATGTGTAATATTATAGTGTGCATATAATTGTGTAATATTATAGTGTGCATATATTTGTGTAATATTATAGTGTGCATATAATTGTGTAATATTATAGTGTGCATATAATTGGTTCGTTTGTCTAATATCAATGGGTAGTTTTCTTTTTTACATGTGCGTGTACTTATTGAATAGTGTCAACGTACCGTATTGCCCCTAATTGTAACGCCCGGGCAATATGCAAAATGATAAAAAAGCGATATTATAAATGTAATAATAATAATAATAATAATAATAATAATAATAATAATAATAATAATAAAATAATAATAATAATAATAATAATAATAATAATAATAATAAAATATTTTTTTTTATTTCATTTTTTTTTAAAACAATTTTTTATTTTATTCGGAGAGGTGCTCTTATTATGGGTAATACGATTTAATTAAACCGTCATCCGATCTGTATTCAGTTTGCATTCATATAAGGGACATGACTCATGCTGTTTTGTTTCTATAGTTACCATGTATGTACAACACACGTATTTCGATTTTATTTTTTTTGCTGACCTGAAGAAAAAAAAAATCATGTCATGTATAAATGTGAAACCTTGCCTTAATCTGCAGAACGGTGGCTTTATTTTTTAACGAAAACAGCATGAATTGAATGTAAATCCTATGGAATTCCAATCTAAATTGAAATGACGGTTTCTGAACTTGGCTTAATGGAACAGTTACAATATGAATTAATGTTGGTCAAAATCGTATAAAAATATTGACAATCTTTCACAGCTATAGTTCATTTTTACCATTTCGACAACACCGCATATATATATATATATATATATATATATATATATATGGAGAGAAAGAGAGCGAGCGAGAGAGCGAGAGTGACAGAGAGAGAGAGACAGCCAGCCATAATACAAAGCATAACAACTTGAATATTGTATAATAACGTAACTGTCTGAGAATATACGTCTATGTAATGTTTTATAATAGAATGTGTATCTCTCTATCTCTCTCTCTCTGTCTCTCTGTCTCTCTGTATCTGTATCTCTCCCTACGTCTGTCTGTCTCTGTCTCTCTGTCTATATGTAGTCTTTCTCTCTCTCTCTCTCTGTTTCACTCTCTCTCTCTCTCTCTCTCTCTCTCTCTCTCTCTCTCTCTCTGTCTGTCTGTCTGTATGTCTGTCTGTCTGTCTCTCTCTCTCTCTCTCTCTCTCTCTCTCTCTGTCTGCCTCATTGTCTCTGTCTCTCTCCCTATGTCTGTCTGTCTGTCTGTCTGTCTGTCTGTCTCTCTCTCTCTCTCTCTCTCTCTCTCTCTCTCTCTCTCTCTCTCTCTCTCTCTCTCTCTGTCTCCCTGTAGAGAGAGAGAGAGAAAGAGAGCAAAGCAGAGAGAGACAGACTACAGAGGGACAGAGAGAGACAGAGAGAGAGAGAGGGAGAGAGAGTATTTTAGTAATCGTGTATGTTTATAACTATGGACAGGGCCCGTCTTTCTACATAACTCGCAGTCTAAGCTATGCCAGCCATAATAAGCAACTTGAAAAGTGTACAATAACGTATTGTCTGTGAATGCACGTCTTAAGTAATGTTTTATAACAGAATTTGTTTCACAAGTCTCACAGATGTTTACATACGTTGAAATGAGATGATAAGCTGATGTTTACTAATCTTGAAAACGAGCTGATGCTTACACCTGTTAAAATGGCTTCATGAACCGTCTCAGTCAACCCGAGACTGCAGTATTGTTTGCATTTATACTGTTCGACGATTTCCTAATTTCTCCTTTCATGCTTTTTTTTGAATGAGGAAAATCAGTGACTTACCTCCCCTGATATGTCTCTCCAAAACAACATGGTCGAGGTATGAAACCACTATTTTTTTCCCCGTACACACCAATGTCAAAATGTCACATATTAATGCTTTGCTATAACTTCAACT
>JAWPHD010019849.1:0-33963 GCA_037043455.1 Cyrtodaria siliqua | reverse complement strand
AAACCTATGGTAGAATATTAGATGAAAAAATGAAAACTCAGATTTTTTTATATGCAAGCAGGTTTAAAGTCAAAAAGATAATGGATAAATACATCAAGACACTAATTTCAATGTTTGATAAACACATTAAGATTGCCGTTGTGCCTCTAAAAATAAATGATAAAAAAGTAAAAAATCGACCGTAGCCTGAAATGTGCTGAAAATGACGTAAAACACCATTCAACCAAGAATTGGGCAGGTTTTGTAATCTGAAGTGCACTACACCAGAAATGCAAACACATGCAGGGCATAAAAGAGCTCACCCCAGCACACGTACGTGCAAGACAAAAATGAATCATCCATTTATGTTTTTGATATTCAAATTTAATAGCCTTTTGAAGTGGGCTTATCTTTTAGGCTTGTCATGAACATGTGATGGGCCGTGATGTCGGCTTGTGATGGGACTATGATTTGGGCCTTTTAAATGGCTTGTGATGTAGTCTTATGATGGGCCTGTGTTGTGATGTCGGTGTGATATGGGCCTGTGATGTAGGATTGTGGTGGGCCTATGTACCAGAGATGTGGGCTTTTGATATGCCTGAAATGTGGGCCTGTGGTGGGCTTGTGATGGGCCTGTGAAGCAGGCTGGTGAGGGTTCTGTGATTTGGTCCTACAATGTACCTGAAATGTGGGCCTATGATATGCCTGAGCTGTGGGCCTGTGATGGTCTGGTGATGGGCCAGTGATGTTGGCCTTTTGATGGGACTGTGATGTAGGTCTTTGATGTGATTCTGTGATGAGTCAATGCTGGGTCTTTGATGGCCCTGTGATGTGGGCCTGTGTTGTGGGCCTATGGTGGGTCTGTGATGTGGGCATGTGGTTTGGGCCTGTGTTGTAAAGTGGGCCTATAATGTTCCTACAATGTGGGCCTATAATGTTCCTGTGATAAGGGCCTGTGATCCAGGCGTGTGATAGGTCTATGATGTGGACTTATGTGATATGGGCTTATGATGACTTACGTGATGTAGGCCCATACTGTACCCGATTGTCCTGTGATATGGACTTATGTGATATATGGGATTATTTTGACTGATGTGATGTGGATTGGTGATGAATGATGTAATGTGGATTGGTGATGAATGATGAGCTTAATTGTTCCAGACTTGGCTTATAAACTTGTGATTGACTTGTCTGATGAATAATGTGATAAGAGGCTTATACTTTTGACGAATAATGAGTTTTTGGTGGACTTATATTATGGACTTGTGACATAATGAACTTGCAGTATGGGCTTGTAATGGGCAACCTGATGCTGTTATTTCATTTGATACTTCTTTTAAAAAACCTATTTCAGAATGTAAACTGACAATGATAAAAATATTTTTCCTGCAGAGTTCAACACAATACGTAATACATACCTTCCATTCTTTAAGTAATAATCCAATTTCTTAAGAAGAAAAAAAGTTTATTCCATTTCCTATTATTCAAATAATAATTTGATAAATAAATGATTAAATTCTTATATCATTATTATAACAGCCAACACTTTTTAATCCTGTTGATATCCAATGTTTTTGATATACTTTCAACCAACTGATTAACAACTGTCACACTGTATCAAACAAACACTACGGTACCTACAAAACTCAATAGTACATTTTAAAAGCCAACTCTATGATCAACTGTCTGTATACTGTTAATTATAAAATTACTTAACAGTTTTCCATATTTAGAAAAAATGCCAGTTCAATATATCAAAATAAATCTGTTGTGAGTTAACTGCTCGTAAAATCCAATAGTTTACTTAGCTAACTACCATAGTGTATGCGTGGTAGGCAATCGGAAGAAGCTCGCCACTCGTGATAACCTGTAGAATTTTGAGCGATATCGACGTCCAATCGTTGAATCAATAATATTACAGATTTGGCGGTACAATAAGTACCTTAAAGACGAGATAGGGATGTGAAAGGGCTGGATTTTTTTTTATCATAATGTGTTTATAATCTGACGTTTGGTAAATGAATAGACGGGTGGAGGGAGGGAGGGTCAGGGAGAGAAAGACAGATTATTGGATGGAAAAGTAGAACTAACCCACCAGACATTTCACTACAAACCTCACAGTTTATCAAAACTCTGTCCAGGTGTTCAGGTCATATAATGATGTATTTTTTTGTGCCGATTAAAAGTAAAGGTTTATTCATGGGTTCTAAAAATACACGTGATTGAACATGCGTAAAACGATTATGAGCTGGTAACTCTTAATTTGATGTTCCAGTTTTGGGTTTAGCCTGGCCCTTTATATTGTGTCTATAGAGTTTGGATTCTCAAAATATGTAAGTTATATATATATAATTATACGTCGTCGTCAGTAGGTTTAGAAGCACCTGGTACAAATTCTGTTGTGAATTTTGGCAGTATTGCTGCTTTAATGGATCAGTGCTTGAATAAATCATTAAATGCCTGGCGGCTGACTGAATAAATAATTGGTGGCTGGTAAGAGGGTTAAATGAATAAATGAATGGATGAATAGACACATTTTTTATGTTTTTAGGGACACTGTCAGTGTTACCAGTCATAGTGTTTTTTACATTTAATTCTAATACACCTGCACTATATAGCCTAATTTAAAATATCTCATTATATTGAACGATATATCACTGTAATTTTTGCAATGTTAGGAGAATAAGCTTTGCGCATTGCGCATTACGCATTGTAATGTATGCAACGTTAGGAGAGTAAGCAAAGCAATGCGAAAGATTTCAGATGTGTGCGTTTTTTTCACATTTTAGGGGTATTAGAATAGAAATAGAACATCGTTTACGGTGAATTATCTATAATATATCACGGTTTGTCGTTCAATTGTAAACAATAATTTCCAATTGAACTCCAAACCGTGATATATTAAACACTAATTCACAGTAAACGATGTTTTATTTCTTAATTATAACAAGAGTCCCAATTGCAGGACTGCAGTGTCATGTCTGTCTCATGTCTCAGACTTCATTCAAACATCTTCTAAGGGACATTACATGGTCCGAGTATTAACTTCCATACCCCAGAAAACGGGGTTGGCTGGGGTATGAAATAAAACCTTAATTTTGGCTTAAAAAGTTTACATAATTATTGTAAAATTAAGGCATTTAATAGGTAATTCTAAACAGGTTGTCAAATTTTTGTAAAAAAATGAATTTAAACGTGTTTTATTGTCGAAATATCCATTATAAAATACTGCAAATTCGAAATATCCATTATAAAATACTGCAAATACAAGCTTTCCTATCGCTTATTAATGGAATTAAGGCGTGACCACGTAATGCGAGGTAAATGATGATTAAATAAATCTTTTTTTCTTTTTTTTATAATTCCCATGTATCCTTCCACTCTCTTTGAGTGACTCTAAATAACCTAAGATACATATTATTTGCTACCAAATTAAGCTAAGTGAACTATTCAGTTTGCTGAAAAATTTAAATATTAAGGTTATTTATCTTAAAAGTTTCTTATCGTGCTCATTATAGGATTGGTCAATACACAGAACGGCAGCCTGTTTACTTCCATAAATTAGAACTGATTTGTTGTTTAATGACTCACTAACACATTATCTAAGGTTTTTAGACCACACAAATTGAGAGGGAGAATACATAGGAATTAACCGTGGCCTACGCTTACTTCTATTATTTTCTATTAACATGCTTGGCGGATAGGGTCCAATACACAGGAACCCCCGGTTTACATCGTAACTTGATGGACAAGGCTGAGGGAGGTCTCTTCAGGACACACTGCAGAAACCCAGTGGCAATCATGTGAGACTCAAACTCGCTACCTCTGGATTCTAAGTCCATCACGCTGGGCCACACCAGCCCCAGGTGTTCTTGTTTGAAAATACATCATTAATCAATGGAGATACGAACTGAACTGGGTTTTACGGTGCACCAACACAAGAAAGTTTATATGGTGCCAAATGCCAGGCTCATCCTCCATTTACATCTAGATAAAATATGGAGAATGTGCCTAGAACCTATTTTACCATGGCAACCACTAGGGGATACGAGAAGTAAAATTCTTGCACCAATGAAAATGCTGTTTAGCACGTATTTTATATTTTAAGTGTAGTTGTCACATTTTTATCGTGTTTATTTAGCGTGCTCTACAGGTGCGTCGCATTGCCCAAAAATACGGAAGAAAAAAATGAAAGTCTAAACAATTAAAATTGATGTAATGTTGATTTTCCGTCGATCATTCACCGATTCATGATCAATCACTTCACATTATCCCCCAGGAGTGAGCTACTCGCACCCGTCTCTATCACCCGGCACACGGTAAACACACATAACAAGGTCTTCACTTAAACATGACAAGAAAACACTAAATCCAAGATATCAACAGGCATGTTAACTACTATTACAGAGATAACTACTATTACGGAGATAAATAAACTGTCGCCTAGATGATTTAGCACTTCTGTGTTGTAACTAAACAGCGTTAGGGTAGTCAATACTGAAAGATCGCGGGTACTGAACAATTTCTACCCTGTCGTCGGAATTCAACAAAGATTTAGCAAAATGAACATGTGTACTGAATTTGAAGCAGGCATTAGTGAGTTACCCAAAGTTGCTAATGTGGAATTCAGCGCTATAGTTGTGACAAAATAAAAACCCAGGTGCCAAATATTCGGTATAATTTGACTGACTCTTGATATTTAAATTAAATATATTTGCCAGTAACTCATTAATTAATATATATTTTAAAACTGTTACAATTAATACATATAATATTTATTTAAGTGATCACATGATCACATAAAAAAGGTATTCTTTTTCAAACATATCCATTCAGGCATTAATTATCATATCATAGATCAAGTAATTCAATACTCAGCCTATAGCCATTGACCTGATACATTGGTAGATATATAATCAAGAAATCGACTTTGCTCACTTATCCAAATTAAGTACTCTCTTTTGTTAATTAATAGTTTTATAGACAGGGCCTTTATACATTGGGACATTTCACAATAAATCCCATGTCAAAAATAAATGCAGAGACACCCAAGTCATGGGGACCCCCATTATATAGAAAAGTAGCCCAAATAGTTAATGGCCATGAACTACATACAAAAGCTTTAAACTTTTTATCTGAAGAACATAAATGTGACCTTTCATTAAAAATGCTTGTATGCGCACCAACAATGGCCTACTGTCATTCAAATCGAAGACTTTCGGTCAATGCCACAAAGGTAAGGGAGAACTTGACTATTTTTAGTTTTCTCTTTTATGCAGCGTTGTCAATTCCAATACTATTATAATTTATTATATACTAACCCTTAACCTGCTAAGCACGACTATAATAGCATTTGTGTCCATTATAAACCCTGATCAGCGAGTAACTCACAGGCTGATCAGGGTTTACAAAAAAAATGTCTGGCTGCTTATCAGTCATTTTCCCAAAAACACTCCTTTGTCACATAAATGGAATGGTCTTAATTCAAAGAAAGAACAGTCCATTATATATGTGTAGCGGGTTAAGGGTTAAGAACAGAAGTCTATATGCGATTATTTTCATTACAGACCTTCTATATAACTTATATCATGCACATTTGTATTTGACTGCAGAATTATTGGACATAAAATAAGTTTAAAGGGAAACACGGGAATCTTAAAAAATAAATAAAAAAAGATCGTGGGGGTCTCGTAATTTGCATTTTTGTAAATCATTATTTATAATTATTTGAACTAGTTATGCATTATAATTGCTTAAAATTGACAATATTTAACCAATAATACAGTTAAACATAAAGATTACGTCAGAATAACATAGAGAAATTTAAAACTCCAAACTTGACAATCTTTATTTAAATAGATGCAATCAGATGTATTGTCAAATTGATACTATTAATAATTTATAATATTTGATAAAAATGTTAATGTTGCCCTGTGTCATTTTAAATGTATCTATTTTACCTAACTTTGACATGTTAGGTAGGGAGGGTATGGAGATAGGGAGATTTGGTTTTTTTAATTCTAAAAAAAATGTTTTCACAAATTTTTATCGGAGCAGAAATTTGCACTGGGAGCAAAACAACTTTCGGATGTTGTATTTTAATTTTTTGGTTTCTATGTATGAAATATAGCGATTTCTCGGTGAAATAGAATTTATAATCCCTTAATATTAAAGCTTGATACTGTAGCAAGCGACCACCTGTCCAACACGACCAACGACTGCATACCAAAAGACCGATTTTATTATCAATTAGCGACCGCCATTTTTTTTTCTACAGAAAATCAAACGAAAAACAACAGGTCCATGACCCTGAAGCTCTACTGGCAGGTTCTGAAAGCTAGATCAGCATTCCTGTGGAGTTTCATGAAAATCTGTATAGTAGTTTCAGAGTATTCGTTTTAGATCAGACTACACCAATTACCAACCAATCAGCGGGCAGGGAAAAAGTTCCAGGGTAAATTCGGAGCTATTACACAGAATCTCTTAATTTTGATTGGTTGTCAAGGTAAACAAACCAAAAAATCTTGCTAAAAAATTAAAATTCAACTTTTGAAGAGTACTTATAAAGGTTAAATCGAACATTTGTGCAATTTATGCATAATGTGCATAATCAAAGAAAGAAGTATATTTACATTTTCCTCATATTTCTACATGCAAGTAGGAGGGTCAGCACCATCCGACCCAAACAGCTTTTTCAAAACATATGGCTTCTGTATGTTTTTTTGATAAAACTAAGATAGGTCTTTCAAAACAAGTAATAAAAAATATAGCTTCCTATATTAGGGAACTCAGTACAGAGCTTAGAGCTATAAGGTAGGCCTATGGAAAAATGAATTGGTGTAGTATGACCTACAAGTCTTTAAATATAATTCTATGTAAACAAAGATGGCCACTGGCAACCATGTTTAATCTTGAATCAAAATAATTTTCAACAAGGACCAACATTATGTCAAACTGATCATTTTAGAAAAAGTCCCATATCAATATCACTTATAGATTTCAAGAAGTAGTCGCTACAAATTTGTTTTTTAAAAATCTATTTTTAGCCATGGTGGCCATCTTGAATTTTGAGCCGATCTGAAAGTTAGGATCAACTACACATCAAGACCAACATTTCTGCTAAGTTTCATGAAAATCCTTCAGAGAAGTAGATGCTACAAGTATTTACTATATAACTCTATGTAAACCAAGATGGCCACTGGCAGCCATGTTTAATGTAGAATCATAATGATTTTCGATAAGGACAAATATCATGCCATGCTGATCATTTCAGAAAAAGTCTCATATCAATATCACATACAGTTTTCAAGTAGTAGTCGCTACAAACTTTTTTCTTTAAAAATCTATTTTTAGTTGTGGTGGCCATCTTGAATTTCCAGCCAGAACGATATTTTGCTAGGACAAACAAGACATCAAGAGCAACAATCCTGTGAAGTTTAATGAAAATACCTGCAGAGGAATAATCGCTACAAGTTCTTAGCTCTACTGATCAGACATCAGCAGAGCTTATGCCGTGGTGTGGTGTCCGTCGTCCGTCTGTAAACTTTTTTTGTAGCGACTACTCCTCTGAAACTACTGAATGGATTTTCATGAAAATTTACACAAATGTTACCCATGAAGTCTAGTTGATCCTAGCAAAAATTCATGTTGAGGTGAAATCCAAGATGGCCACCAAATCTAAAAATAGATTTTTAAAAAACAAGTTTGCAGTGAGTACTTCTTGAAAACTATAAGTGATATTGATATCTAAAATGATCAGCATGACATGATGTTGATAATTGTCGAAAATCATTTTGATTCAACGTTAAACATGGCTGCCTCTTTGTTTGCATAGAGTTATTTAGTAAAAACTTGTAGCGACTACATCTCTGAAACTACTTGATGGATTTCCATGAACCTTCACAGGAATGTTGCTCTTGATGTCTAAATGAGCCTAGCAACATTTCAGGTTGGTCGAAAATTCAAGATGGCCACCACAGCTAAAAATAGATTTTCAAAAAACAAGCTTGTAGCGAGTACTTCTTGAAAACTATAAATGATATTGATATGGGACTTTTTCTTAAATGATCAGTATGGAATGATGTTGATCCACTGTCGAAAATTATTTTGATACGACTTTAAACATGGCCGCCAGTGGCCATCTTTGTTTACATAGAGTTATATAATGAAAACTTGTAGCGACTACTCCTCTAAAACTACTTGACGGATTTTCATGAAACTTCACAGGAATGTTGCTCTTGATGTCTAATTGATCCTAGCAAAATTTTAGGTCGAAATTTTCAAAAAACAAAGTTTGTTATTAGCGACTACTTCTTCAAAATTATAAGTGATATTGATATGCGTCTTTTCCTAAAACAAAGATGGCCGCAGGCAGCCATGTTTAATGTTCAATCAAAATGATTTTCGACAAGGACCAACATCATGTCATGCTGATCATTTTAGAAAAAGTCCCATATCAATATCACTTATAGTTTTCAAGAAGTTAAGTCACTACAAACTTGTTTATTAAAAATCTATTTTTAGTCCTGGTGGCCATCTTGAATTTCCGGCTGACCTAGGATCAACCAGACATCAAGAGCAACATTCCTGTGAAGTTTCATGAAAATCCATCCAGTAGTTTCAGAGAAGTAGTCGCTACAAGTTTTTACTGTATAACTCTATGTAAATAAAGATGGCGGCTGGCAGCCATATCAAAATGATTTTCGACAAGGACCAACATCATGTCATGCTGATCATTTTAGGAAAAGTTCCATATCAATATCACTTATAGTTTTCAAGAAGTAGTCGTTACAAACTTGTTTTTAAAAATCTATTTTTAGCTTTGGTGGCCATCTTGGATTTATATCAACATGAATTTTTGCTAGGATCAATTAGACTTCATGTGCAACATTCCTGTAAAGTTTCATGAAAATACATCCAGTAGTTTCAGAGTAGTAGCTGCAAAAACGACGGACACCGCACCAGGGCTTAACAAAAACAAAAACAGTTTAGCTATCAGTAATTCATACAGAAATGAGATCAAACGTAAATTCAACATTAACCTAATTAGCCTTTGTAATCATCCCCCTGATGGAGATATCAAATATAAGTACCAATTAATAAGTTGCAATACCATTTATCACTTTCGAATGATTGATGTGGAAAACATTGATGATTGGGAGCGGTATATTGAAAGGCTGAATTGTTCATTAATATTCATAACTTTATTTTTATACGGAGATGGGATTGGTCAATACTGTTAAGGGCCCTCATTAATATTGATGAAGTTATATTTATACGATGTAGTTATTGGATAACATAATAATTTGTTTATATCACGTGATGGCAATGGCAATATATTTACTCGCTATTTTTAACAGCTGATTACAATAAATAAAGTTATTGAAATCCTGTCGAAGGGCAAAGTGTTAACGTTAGACGAGCGGAATAATGTGATTGAACTTAGTAAATCGAAAAGTGCGCGTCAAATAGCGGACAAGTTACTAGGTGTCGGTAAAACTCAAATTCAGAACATATTAAAACAAAAATCGGAGGTTTTAGAGAATTTTGAGAACAATGTGTCTGGTAACAGAAAATGTTCCCATTACGCAACGGGGTACGAGGACATAAATGATCTATGTTGGACTTGGTTCCAAGATGCTAAGTCAAGATGCATGCCAGTGTCTGGGCCTTTGATTCAGCTGCAGGCATTGACATTCGCGAAAGATCTTAACATTGAGACGTTTAAGGCCTGAAGGTCTTAGTTGCATAAGTGTTTATTATTCCTTTACAAGATAGGCCTACCCCATATATGAAATAATACAAGGTACCTACAATGTAAAGCATTCATTTTAATACATGTACATGTATTTTTCTTAATATTTCATAAAAAATCGAACAATGTTTAGACCCTGTTTTAAGAGACCACCTGTATTAAGAGACCACTTTTGGTCTTTCCCCTGAGTGGTCTCTTAATTCAGGTTTGACTGTATGTAACTTACATATGTTTCAAATCCGAACTCTAGTAATAAACTACAATATATAGAGTTTAATTAACATTGTTGAAGTGATACGGGAAATAATTCCCAAGTGAGAAAGATTCTTGCAATATATAAACGAGTTCATTTTCGCACGAGTTTCTATATCGCAGGAATATTTTTCACAAATGAATTATTTTCCGTTTTTTTTTTAGATTTTTGCAAAATTTAGGGTCGGAGGGTTTGAGAACTGAACAAGAGGCCCAAGAGGGCCTGTGGACGCTCTACTGTCTAATATGGCTCTTATGACATCAATGAAGCGAGTGACTATCGTCTTAAAGAGGCAAAATATAGCATTTTTAACTATATCAAGAGCAGTAACTCCATCATTACTGGTTTGATCTGGCTGGTTTTCCAAGTTGGCCAGTAGAGATAAAAAAAAAAAAATTAAAAAAAAAAAAAATTTAAAAAAAAAAATTTAAAAAAAAAAAAATTAAACAAAAATATGAAAAAAAAAAAATAATAAAAAAAAAAAAAGAAAATAAAAAAATAAAAAATAAAGAAATTTAAAAATTTAAAACAAGCATTGATGTAAAACTGTGACCCCCGGGGCGGGGCCAGATGTGACCCCAGGGTCAGCATTTGAACAAAATTGGTAAAGGACCATAAGCTTATAGCAACAGCAAAATATTAAACCTCTGGCTCTTGCAGTTTCAGAGAAGAAGATTTTTTAAGTTTTTCCCTATACATGTCTATGTAAAACATGTGACCCTTGGGGCGGGACCAAATGTGACCCCAGGGTCACCATTTGAACAAACTTGGTAAAGGACCATAAGCTTATAATAATTGTAAAATATCAAACCTCTGGCTCTTGTAGTTTCCGAGAAGAAGATTTTTAAAAAAAAAATCCTATATAAGTCTATGTAAAACTGTGACCCTCGTGGCGGGGACAAATTTGACCCCAGGGTCACCATTTGAACAAACTTAGTAGAGGACCATAAGCTGATGCTACAAGTAATACATGAGAGCTCTGTGCCTTGTGGTTTCAGAGAAGAAGATTTTTTAAACTTTTTTCCTATATGTCTATATGAAAAACATGCAAAAACCTCAATATACAAACTTTGGACCCCCGAGGCACGGCCATTTTTGACACCGGGGACTTTATTTGAACTTGATAGTCTAGGCGTTGACGATCATTTTAAAAGAAAAACTGTTGAAATCTGTCAAGCGGTTCTGGAGAAGAAGATTTTTTAAGGTTTCGACCATATATGGTAATGGCAGCCATCTTGGATGTAGCGCCGACCTAATTTTAACAAATCTAAAAAGCATTCATCTAAGGATCATCCATTTGAAGTTTGGGTAAAATTAGCCAAGCGGTTTCTGACGAGAAGTCGTTTGAAGAATTCCCTATACATGTCTATGTAAAACATGTGACCCTTGGGGCGGGGCCAAATGTGACCCTAAGGTCACCATTTGAACAAACTTGGTAAAGGACCATAAGCTTATAGTAAATGCAAAATATCAAACCTCTGGCTGTTGCAGTTTCTGAGAAGAAGATTTTTTAAAAAAAAAATCCTTTTTAAGTCTATGTAAAACTGTGACCCCCGGGGCGGGGACAAATTTGACCCCAGGGTCACCATTTGAACAAACTTAGTAGAGGACCATAAGCTGATGCTACATGTAATACATGAGAGCTCTGTGCCTTGTGGTTTCAGAGAAGAAGATTTTTTAAAGTTTTTTCCAAAATGTCTATATGAAAAACATGCAAAACCTCAATATACAAATTTTGGACCCCCGGGGCACGGCCATTTTTGAACCCGGGGACTTTATTTGAACAAACGTGATAGTCTAGGCGTTGGCGATCATTTTAAACGAAAAAACTGTTGAAATCTGTCCAGCGGTTCTGGAGAAGAAGATTTTTTAAGGTTTCGACCATATATGGTAATGGCAGCCATCTTGGATGTAGCGTTGAACTAATTTTAACAAATCTAAAAAACATTCATCTAAGGATCATGCACGTGAAGTTTGGTCAAAATTAGCCAAGCGGTTTCTGAGGAGAAGTCGTTTGAAGAAAAGTTAACGGACGACAGACAGACGACAGACGACAGACAGACTGACGACGGACGACGGACAACACAGCATCCCATAAGCTCTGCTGGCCCTTGGCCAGTAGAGCTAAAAATTAAAAAACTCTAGCCTTATTTGCCATGTGCCCCTATAATAAGTAATACTGTTACTGACTCTTATACATGTATTCTAAATGAACAGTCTATTTTGGAAGTCAGCAGTTTGTGCGAGGTGTAAATTCGAGTACTCTACAAGTTTAAAGAAACTAACCCGCCAAATAACGGCAAAAATTACACTACAAAACCATTTATCAAAACTTTATCCAGGTGTTCAGGTCATATAATAATGCATATGTGCCGATTAAAAGTATAGAATTTTTCATGGGTTCTGAAAATGCCCGTGATTGTATATGCGTAAAATGTAACTTACATATGTTTCAAATCCGAACTCTAGTAATAAACTACAATATATAGAGTTTAATTAACATTGTTGAAGTGATACGGGAAATAATTCCCAAGTGAGAAAGATTCTTGCAATATATAAACGAGTTCATTTTCGCACGAGTTTCTATATCGCAGGAATATTTTTCACAAATGAATTATTTTCCGTATCACGACAAAAAAGTTAAACTATATAATATATATTCTGTGATGAATTCTTTCCAATCGTCTTTTGACACAAGTATTCCTTCTTCTGTCACTCCTTTGGCGGCAGCCCAGAGTAACATCATGATGTCAATTCGTGACGTAATATTGTGACGTCTATCGTTTAGTTCATAACATTTGGCTACTGTGCTATCTTGCACACAAGGCGAGATAGCACAGTAGAGGAAGGGATATGTTATAGATTTTCTCAAACTGGGAAATTTCTATAATTCATCACAGAATATATAATATAAACACCTTCTAAACTGGCCAGGCAATTGTTATCGTTGCTGAGGCATCAAATTATTAGTTACCAACTCTTAATTCTTTTACACATATTCTGTTACGGGTACTTTAAGTACATGCAAATAAATCTAGACTTTTAACCAGAAAATATGCATTATTTTACAACACATGGATAGATTTTGGAAAAATGGTTTTGTAGTGAAATTTGGTGGTTTAGTTTCTTTAATAACTAACACTGAATGCAAAAATAACTAACTGTGACGCTGAGTCATGACGTCAATAAAGTGTTTTTGCTGACGTTGACATCATCCGCTGATAACTTTCAATAAAGCAAAACATTCTGTTAAAATTATACATACCTACTCATTTAAAATGTAATAAATAGATTATTTAACTGCTGGGTTAAGGATAAGAAATCCTTCACTCGATGGTAGGCGTGTTGTTGTTTTTTCACTCACTTGCTTCAGCTTGATGTACGTTAGTGAAAAGAAAATTCTCGTGAAGGAATTTCCTATAATCGATCCCAGCGGTTAAAAAAGATCTCTATATTTCTCAATCAATATTCAACATTTCCCTGTCTCCCTGATTATGAGCTCAAACAAGCAAATATATCAATCTTAACAAATATGACATTTTTATTTGCATATACGTGTGGTGTTTAACGTCAATTTTAACACCCTTTCAATCATTTCATGACCAGGGGGCAGGCACTGGGTTATCTTTCATAGGCTAAATGTCAAGCAAAGGAGCTACTAAGAACCATTTGTATAAAGTCTTTGGTATAACTTGGCCAAGGACTGAACTGAACCGACGATCTCAACGCATGCCAGGCGGACACTCTACCATTACATCTATGCCGCAGGAATTATAATGTTGCCACTGCGAGAAAAGTTCAAGAACTAACAGTCAGTTCTAGAACATTCTAGAACTGTTCTAGAACTTATTATTAGTATTGAAGTTCAAGAACAAAATTCAAAAACTGTATATATTTGAACTTTAATTTTCAAGAACTGTTCAAGAACTGAGGTTAGTTCTAGAATGGTTCAAGATTTGCGATTCTGACTCTCTGTAGTTCTTGAACTTATTGGAGGTTCTTGAACTTATGGTAGTTCAAGAACCATTGTGGTTCAAGAACTGTTGTATAATCCCCTGCGAGAATTTCAAGAACTAGAACTGTTCTTGAACTATTGTTCTAGAAGCGGCCATTTACCATTCTTGAACTGTTCTAGAACTTGTTCAATAACTGGTTCAAGAACAGTTCAAGAACGGTTCTTGAAATTCTCGCAGGGGCATTTATCAAACTTGCCTTTTTCTCCACATCAAATGTTTGTCCATATTGGTTAAAAAAAAATCATGATTATTAAATCTAATTTTGTAACAGGCAATCCTTTCATGGCCTATTTATTGATTTAATATCTTAAAATATAAAATACATATAAAAATAATATTAAGTAAATGTAAAATGACAGCTGATATAAGTATGTCATTTTTAAAGGGGTACATCAAGCTTCTTCTAGTCGATTCTAACCCTTAACATGCTACATAATATATAATGGACTGTTCGTTCTTTGAATTAGGACCATTCCATTTATGTGACAAAGGGGTGTTTTGGGGTAATGAATGTTCAGCAGCCAGACACTGTAAAACCTGATCCGTCTGCGAGTTACTCTGATCTGATCTGGGTTTACACTGGACACAAAGGCTATTATAGTCGTGCTTATAGCGGGTTAAGGGTTAAAGGGGTTACATCAGGCTTCTTCTAGAGGATTGTAAAATCTAAACAAGAGGCCCAAGAGGGCCTGTGGACGCTCTACTGGCTAAAACAGCTCTTATAGATTAGAAAGATATAGCTAGATATAGCTCTCTTCTCCTATAGATTTAACATAGGAAAATACAATATAGCATTTTTCAACAAATTAAGGGCAATAACTGTGTTATTACTAACAAGATCTAGCTGGCTTTCGAAATTGTCCAAGATTTCATTGATATACCGCGCTTTGCACAACTAGACATCATACTGAGGCTTCCTGCCAAATTTCGTAGAAATCCAACAAGCCGTTTAAGAGGAGTAGCGCCGACAAGAAATTTAAAATAAAAATGTCAAAGGGCCATAACTCCGTCAAAAATCAGCAAACTGGAACAAAAGTGTGATATGCACAACTAGACATCTTACCGATGCTTCCTGCCAAGTTTCGTCGAAATTCAACAAGGCATTTAGGATGAGTAGCGCCGACAAGAAATTTTAAAGTAAATGTCAAGTAATTAAAAAGATAATCAAAAAAAAAAAAAAAAAAAAAAAATTATTCAAATCAATCAAAAAAAAAAAAAAAATTAAAAAATTAAAAAATTTAAAAAAATTTAAAAAAAAAATAATAATAAAAAAAAAAAAAAAAAAAAAAAAAATTGAAACAATTAAAAAAAAAAAAAAAAAAAAATCAAATTAAAAAAAAAATATTACCCCTGGGGCGTGTCCAAATTTGACACCAGGGTCACCATTTGAACTTGGTAGAGGACCATAAGCTAATGCTACATGTAATACATGAGAGCTCTGTGCCATGTGGTTCAAGAGAAGAAGATTTTTTTCAGTTTTTGCCTATACAAGCCTAAGTAAAACTGTGACCCCCAGGGTGGGGCCAAATGTGACCAATGGGTCACCATTTGAACAAACTTGGTAGAAGACCATAAGCTTATAGCAAATGCAAAATATTAAACCTCTGGCTCTTGCAGTTTCAGAGAAGAAGATTTTTTAAGTTTTTCCCTATACATGTCTATGTAAAACATGTGACCCTTGGGGCGGGGTCAAATGTGACCCGAGGGTCACAATTTGAACAAACTTGGTAAAGGACCATAAGCTTATATAAAAAGCAAAATATTAAACCTCTGGCTCTTGCAGTTCCATAAGCTTATATCAAAAGCAAAATATTAAACCTATGGCTCTTGCAGTTCCAGAGAAGAAGATTTTTTTCATTTTTTCCCTATACAAGCATTTATGTAAAACTGTGACCCCCGGGCAGGAGCCAGATGTGTCCCCAGGGTCACCATTTGAACAAAATTGGTAAAGGACCATAAGCTTATAGCAACTGCAAAATATTAAACCTCTGGCTCTTGCAGTTTCAGAGAAGAAGATGTTTTAAGTTTTTCCCTATACATGTCTATGTAAAACATGTGACCCTTGAGGCGGGGCCAAATGTGACCCCAGGGTCACCATTTGAACAAACTTGGTAAAGGACCATAAGCTTATAATAAATGTAAAATATCAAACCTCTGGCTCTTGTAGTTTCCGAGAAGAAGATTTTTTGAAAAAAAATCCTATATAAATCTATGTAAAACTGTGACCCTCGGGGCGGGGACAAAATTGACCCCAGGGTCACCATTTGAACAAACTTAGTAGAGGATCATAAGCTGATGCTACATGTAATACATGAGAGCTCTGTGCCATGTGGTTCCAGAGAAGAAGATTTTTTTCAGTTTTTCCCTATACAAGCCTATGTAAAACTGTGACCCCCGGGGTGGGGCCAAATGTGACCCCTGGGTCATCATTTGAACAAACTTGGTAGAGGACCACAAGCTTATAGCAAATGCAAAATATTAAACCTCTGGCTCTTGCAGTTTCAGAGAAGAAGATTTTTTAAGTTTTTCACTATACATGTCTATGTAAAACATGTGACCCTTGGGGCGGGGCCAAATGTGACCCGAGGGTCACCATTTGAACAAACTTGGTAAAGGACCATAAGCTTATAGTAAATGCAAAATATCAAACCTCTGGCTGTTGTAGTTTCCGAGAAGAAGATTTTTAAAAAAAAAATCCTATATAAGTCTATGTAAAACTGTGACCCCCGGGGCGGGGACAAATTTGACTCCAGGGTCACCATTTGAACAAACTTAGTAGAGGACCATAAGCTGATGCTATATGTAATACATGAAAGCTCTGTGCCTTGTGGTTTCAGAGAAGAAGATTTTTTCAAGTTTTTTCCTATATGTCTATATGAAAAACATGCAAAACCTCAATATACAAAATTTGGACCCCCGGGACACGGCCATTTTTGACCCCGGGGACTTTATTTGAACAAACTTGATAGTCTAGGCGTTGGCGATCATTTTAAAAGAAAAACTGTTGAAATCTGTCCAGCGGTTCTGGAGAAGAAGATTTTTTAAGGTTTTGACCATATATGGTAATGGCAGCCATCTTGGATGTAGCGCTGACCTAATTTTAACAAATCTAAAAAGCATTCATCTAAGGATCATCCATGTGAAGTTTGGTCAAAATTAGCCAAGCGGTTTCTGAGGAGAAGTCGTTTGAAGAAAAGTTAACGGACGGACGACGGACGGACGGACGGACGGACGGACGACGGACGACGGAAGACGGACAACACACCATCCCATAAGCTCTGCTGGCCCTTGGCCAGTAGAGCTAAAAAATATTCCAGTTCATGCCAATAATGTCCTATAAATCAAAATATAGTTTTCACATTGTGATGTTTAGTTCTAAATGTTGAATTCACCAAATTAACCCTAGTGCATAACCTAGGATAGCAATACAAGCCTAGTAATCGACGTCATAGCAGGTGCACGAGATGATCATCCGCAGCGAAGATTTGTCTCGACTCGGTAAGTAAACACACGCATTTCAGCTCTAATTCTCAGTCCATAAAGATATAATTGTGCCTAAAGTATGCCAATCAATGGTAAAAAGACTCGGTTAATATTCAGTTCTGCTAATACTTAGCGAATTGAGAGAAGAATCAAAGAAAGTTATTTTAGCGAGATGATTCTCAGCGGAGTTTTTTCATTTTTGTTGCTTTTATTTAATTTTTTGGGCTTTATAATGTCCTGTATTGACCTTTCACACATACCGATAACAGATACGTGATATAAAACGTAGACAGTAGTCATTTAGATCATGGAACTATGGATTTCGACATAGGTATAGCGAAATTATGAAAATGATACTCAGCGGAGCTCGGCATCGAGATGATACTCCGCGTAGCCAAATTTTACACATGGTCTCTTAAGTTATTTTGTCTTTATTTTATTGTATGAATCAGTGTTTTATATGCTTTTATTATGTATATGTATAAGAATTATATATAGTGAATACGATTACATTTGTGATGCTGTCTCTATTTAAAGCCGGTATTCGTGTAAGCTATATTATACGTGCGGTAAACTGCTCAACGTCAGTTTTTTACAATACCCCTCGGCTGGGTCACAATATCAAGTAAGTATAAGACCCAGCCCTCGGTTAAACTTTCTTAAAATGTTCAATTGTTGAAAATATTTTTTGTATCATTTTAAAGAACGATTCTAATGCCTTCTGATGTATTTGATTATTATGCATTTACTGTTATAATGGGTTCATATGTCCATTTATACAGAGAAGAACATACGAATTTATCATTCTGACGCGTTACACAAAATAATTTCAAACGGCCTACATCTGTATGTTTTAGGTTGATTTTAATAAAATTTGCATTGCTGGTTGCAGAATTTGAATATTTCATTTGATGCAAATGTTTACACCCTTTCCCTTTCCAATTTCGCTGAGACTGAAAAACAAATTGACGTCGTAAACGTGTAACACTCTCGAAAAAAATTACACGCTCTATAATAGTATATAAATATTGCATCCCAGTGAGGGTGACAGTGGATATTGTCAACCTGAGGAAATTAATGTCAACCGAGGCGAACCGAGGTTGGCATTATTTTTACGAAGGTTGACAATATCCACTGTCACCCTCATTAGGATGCAATATTTATTTTATTATACCGAACAAAAATTGTATTGTTTAAAATTATAATATATGGGGGGGGGGGGGGGGGGGTGAAATCCCAATAACAATTATTTTTTTATATTTTATACTAGTTTTGATTTAAAGTAACACAATGTTTAATGTCTTTTGGTAAACCAAGCGTCTTACAACTGAAATCAATTCAACCGTATTTTAATAAGCGTCCACCGATTTCCAACTGCGCAAAGCGTGTCGTAATTGCAAAAACCCAAAACCTATTTTTATACTTCCCGTGAAGTCACAATCGTGGAACTACTGGTGAACAGTAAAAATTGCTTCATGCTTGGGGTATGGGCAATTTATACAGAAGTGTAATAATACACTTTCTTTCTTTTGTTTCGGCAATTGTCCATCACTCAGAGATGTTTATTGTTACCCTCTTAATTATAACTAGGCCATTTGAAAGTTGATTGTACACTTAAAAGTCACATTGAACTTATTGATCGCTAAATTCATTAGTTTGAAGTACATGTTTCACGAAAGCTGCATGAATTTGTAATAATACCACCAAGAAAAAAACGGTCGGACTTAATATTCCTAACAAAAGTCTTGTGATCAACACAACTTACAAATTTAACATACATTTACCAAAATAAGTAAATTTTATCTTCATAGCGTTTACCCAGAGCTTTACCGATTTTCTCCGCGAGCATTTACTCATTGTTGCCATAGGAACGATTTTTCAAAACTCACAGATTTCAATCGTAACTTAAATATGTTCTTTAATCAATTTTGCATATTTCAGAAATGGATGCCCAATCGGTAGCGTTGTGTCGGTATTGTGGAAATGTGTTCAAGACCAAATATGGGTTAAAGAATCATGAAGCAAAACACAGACAAGAAACTAAATATGAATGTACAGTATATAATGTGTTGTTGTTCTCCAAGTCAGGACACACTGACCACATGGCCCGCCATAGTGAAGAAAGGAATTTCGTTTGCGTTAAATGTGGCAGCAGGTTTGAAACTATAGAGAGATTTAAAGACACACAGAAGGTATGAGGGAGAAACTAAGCAGTACAAGTGCAGCACGTGTGGACAACGTTTCTTTAGAGAAATCTGGTTACTTGACCATGCTATCACACATACTGGCGAAAAAGTGCACACATGTGAAGATTGCGGTAAGGAATTCAGATTCAATACCAATATGTATAGACATAAAAAAATGCATGAAAACGTCACCTACAATTGCGAAGTTTGCGGCAAGACTTACCAGTCGGACTCAAAGGAACGTCCATATCAGGAATTGTCATTCGTCAAGCCAAATGTCGTGCGATTCATGTGGCAACATGTTTTTCTCGGCCAAGTTTCTTAACGCTCGTAAGAAGAGAAATGTTTGTAAGACGAGTGAATTTGACACGTGAATAATTAGTAGCAACATCAATAGGATGAGCAGAGTCGACTCATACACTATTTAGATATTCTTAGCTGTATGTTTAACCATATGACAGAAAGTCATTTTATTTAATGAACAAATGCCAGCTTTCCTCCTTTCCTTTACATTTAACTTCATTAAATCAACATTAACTTTTACTTAAAGGAACATACCTGAAGTTGAACGTCTTGTTATAGTCGTTTAAACTCATGCACATATATTACAATTTTTCCCCATCATTTTCCACAATTGTTATACTTTTATTATATGTTTATTAAAGATTTGAATATTTTCACAGTCGTGAATGTGTGTATAAACAAGGGTATTTATCAACATCTATTAAGAATGTTATTGGAATTATTATATATACTCGTATAATAGACCCAACAAATTAACAGATATATTCTCATACCAATACAGCCAAAGAATAGTTTCTATACATTTTTTACTTATTTTGATCTTAAAAATAACAATTTATTGAACTCCAAGGACTTTCTCAGAGTCAATGGATATTTATATAGAATTCAAGTTTTTGGGGCGAACATATATTTTAGGGCGGGCTGGGATGAGCATCTGTCTGTTATTTTTTTTGGCCATAGTTCTCGTATATAATGAATGTTTTATACGACAGGTGCTTATTAATAAACAAATTTCGATTGTCGATTTTATCAAATTTATGAGGTCAATATACCTTGTATATATAGTTTTTTATGAACAAGAATAGCTGTGTTCAAATATTGCTATGTTAATTTGGATCCATATTTTAACCGATCTTCAAAATTTGACCAAGTATGATTTTTTGTTATATTTAAATAATAAAGGCGACCATAAACATTTCTTGTAAGATGCAAAACAAGCACATGCTTACAAATGGCATGACTTCTGTAATTGTCAATTTAGAAGTTTTAGTGTAGTTTAGAATTTAATTTCTAAATAAAACCCATCTTATCCCGCATTTTGAACATGTTCATAAATAAGTTGAACACCTCTCGTAGATTCTTATAAGACGCTCTCATATGAGTTTAATTGACCATAGGTAGCTCCATGAGTGTCAACATTTCTTCTTTTTTGTTTCCCGTTAAACAAAAAAAATGGCCCGATCCGGTCTTACATTCTTTAATTATTTTTTGTATTTGCATTAAAACCATTGCCATTTTACGACCTTGCTTTATGAAGTAATGTGGCGCTTTATAGTAATTACGCAAGTTTCGTAATCATCGGTAACACAAGGTCTGAAATAAAAATAAATGTATTTGTTTTGCGTAACGCGACCTACCCACGAAAAATGCCGCAACCCAAAAATGTTTATTTGAAAAAAAGATAATTCTCTCCGAACAATATATTGGCTTTTGACTATTTGAAGTACATTTAATTGATAAAAGAACAGACAGTATTTGTGTTTGTTTGTTTGTTAAAGTATATTACTTAAATAGAGCCAATGGCAATAGTTTACTCAACTTTACTGCACTTGTCGAAAAAAAAAACGCGAATAATCGAGCCACCCTAAAATCTGGGTCGGGTAACTTTTCTTTATTTTAGGCCCAGTTTAATCATTTTTACGTCTGTGACCTTGACCTCTTCATCTATAAGCCAAGAAAATCGTAGGATGATTCAAAATACTAGAAATGATGAGACTATGAAATTACATATTTGCTGAATTCAAGTTGATCTCGTTTGCATGTAATTGATATATCTGTGATTCGTCTGTGATTTACTGTTATACATCTAATGATAATAATAATTTTCAATAAATATTATACAAATCAAAATATGTCGTTAAACAATTTGTCTCTGAAATATTTTTGGTTTGCTTATATACAGGAATCTTTATCGTGTCCTGACTAGGCATATATTTTTATGCCCCGTCATTTTGGCATTAAGTGTTACCCATGCCCGCCCGTGCGTGCGTCCGACAAATTGGTTTCTGTTCAATAACTTTTGAAAGGGTCCATGTATTGAATTAATATTTGGTGTGTTGCTGTATAATTATAAAATACAGGTAAGATCGAATTTGGACAATGTCGGTCAATTTTTTGCAGGAGTTATGGCCCCTTTTCGACTTAATGATTGGTTAAAAAGTGGTTTCCGGTCAATAATTTTTGAAAGAATGTATCGATTTTCAAATTTTGTTTGATGGTATAAAATAATAAAATACAGATCAAGTTTGATATAGGTCACCTTATGTCCATTTATGCAAAAATTATGGGCCTTTTTTTACTTAATCTTTTGTAAAGTAGCGTTTTCTGATCAATAATGTTTGAAAGGACTTGATTACAATTTTGTGTGTTGGTATAAAATATATAAATACAGAAGAAGTTGGATAATTTTAAATCCACTAATTGTTGCATGCGTTATTGCCCTTATCAAATAAGTATTTGTTCATAAAGTGCTTATAGCGGGGGCATATGTGTCATATGGACACATTTCCAGTTGCAACCTGTTTTTGCTACTTAAGGTACTCCAAACAAAGATGTAATTGTATATAATCACCACACATCCAGTGCCACTGCAATATGCGACTACACTAAATAATCATGTGCTGATTGTCGTTCATTCAGAGTTCTTAGGCGGGAGAGGGGGCCCGGGGTGGCTGACGATAGGAAGCATAATAAGTTAACAAAGAAGACACGGATCTAGTACATATCTATTCATTATAATGAACTAAACGTAAAACAAATTAATCATCAATCCCCATTTTCCTTGTCAGTAGCATTTTCGACTCGTTTCTCATGGCCGTCTCCCATTGCACACCAAGCGTCCCTTTCTGCAGTGCATTTCGATCTCTGGATACAGTTACCTGTCGTTTCCTCCCCTTTGTTTTTTTGCGTTCTTCTGAGTCGAAGTAGTGGGATCTAAAAAGATTCATATGAAATCGAGCGCGTGTACAAAATAAATTCAAAATGAATTGTGTTAATCAACACGATAAATATACCCTCAATAACAGCTCACAGTGAACTTATACGTTATTTATATGTAGTATAAAATAAATTCACTACATACAGGTATTCATCTTTATAAATCTTTCAAAATTAGTTTTATTCGTTGTGCATACCCTTCTCGTCTGCGATATAGATTCGTACACACTTGTTTTGGACTTGACATATCCGAATAGTATCTCAGCCTTATTACACGATATGGACTTTTTCACTTATTTTGCTAACACTCTATGTATTTAAAAAAAAGTAACGAACTACTTACCTAGGAACAACCAAATGGATGGACTTGGCGCCCAATTCTAAACCCTTCTTCGGGCTCTCGGTGTTATGAACATCAGACGTTACACCATCGCTTTTGACTGGTCTGTAAACCTTTGTCGCTGATGTTTTGTAGGTGAACGTCCTGTGGATTTGTTAAACATATGTTATTAGTCTAAACCATTGGTGCATTTACATATTATTCATCATTTATAAAAATGTTCACAAGTAATATTTATAGCATAATTTTTCGAGTATATACGATTTATACTGCCTTCACATTATACATGTATTAATTTAGGTCACCAGACGATCTTTTCAAAAGTAATAATAGCAAAACATATAAATATTGATCATTTACATCCAAACTCACATGAACTCACATGTACATAACATAAAAGCAACATAATCTACAAAAATACCTTGCTGATGGTCTCTGAAATCCAATTTGCGAAATATTTTCTTGTGTGGTGATTTGCTGGGTGTAAATGTGATGCTTCTTGGTGATTTTAATGATCGCTTCAACGACTTTTTGGTGTATTTCGGCGTGCTCGTATGTTTGAACGGACTGGGTTCCTCTGGCTTAATTAGTAATGAATTCACTAGTTCAGCAACTTTGTCAAAACGTTTCCCAATCTTTTTTGTCTTGGGTCTCTGTAAGGAAAGATTTGATTTTTTGTTCTTCCCCATGTCTACAAACTGAAATAAATATTTTAAAATGTGCAAATACATGATACGGATAAGTGATATCGCTGTGTGTAAAATTTGGCTACGCGGAGTATCATCTCGTTGCCAAGCTCCGCGGAGTATCATTTTCATAAATTCGCTATACCTATGTAGAAACCCATAGTTCCATGATCTAAATGACTACTGTCTACGTTTTATATCACGTATCTGTTATCGGTATGTGTGAAAGGTCAATACAGGACATTATAAAGCCCAAACAATTATATAAAAGCAACACAAATGAAAAAACTCCGCTGAGAATCATCTCGCTAACATAACTTTCTTTGATTCTTCTCTCAATTCGCTAAGTATTAGCAGAACTGAATATTAACCGAGTATTTTTGCCATTGATTGGCATACTTTAGGCACAATTATATCTTTATGGACTGAGAATTAGAGCTGAAATGCGTGTGTTTACTTACCGAGTCGAGACAAATCTTCGCTGCGGATGATCATCTCGTGCACCTGCCGATGACGTCGATTACTGGGCTTGTGTATTACTGTGTAATAACCTAGGATATCATGTATTACTGTGTAAAAACCTAGGATAGCATATATTACTGTGTAATAACCTAGGATAGCATGTATTACTGTGTAATAACCTAGGATAGCATGTATTACTGTGTAATACCTAGGATAGCAAGTATTACTGTGTAATAACCTAGGATAGCATGTATTACTGTGTAATAACCTAGGATAGCATGTATTACTGTGTAATAACCTAGGATAGCATGTATTACTGTGTAATAACCTAGGATAGCATGTATTACTGTGTAATAACCTAGTATAGCATGTATTAATTACTGTGTAATATGAATTTTCTTGTAAATAAGGAGTTACTGCATTCATTATGTTTTGACCCGTTAGAAAAGAAATATCAATATTTGTCAGTTTTAAGTCAGACCTCTATGAAAAATAAACCCCCATGAAAAGCCTGACGTACTCCCTTTAAATGCTGTTATGCATATTTTAACTCCTATTTTAAATAAACAGCAGGGGCGTAGCAAAACCTTTTTTGATATGCAGGCCTGACTATTTCTAGAATTTTGAAAGCGTAGGACGTCTCTGGTGCATTTTGGCGTATATTTAGATATAAATTTAAGCAAAATCACACTTCAAAATTCAACAAATTCATGAACTATTATTTCATTGTTATATTTTTCAACCATGCATATGGAAATTATGGCCTTTTGGCCTAATTATATATAGGTAGCTACGCTACTGAACAGTGTATTGTGAAAACTTCTAAGTACAAGTATGTTTGAAGTGTATAAACAAGTAAATCATAAATTAAAATGTTTGTCTAAAACACCTTAATAAGTAATAATAGCAGTACCGTTAATAGCTTTTGGTAGAATAAGAACGACACCTGTATCGCTCTACTCGTAAAGGCTGTAAGGTGTTATCATAAGTTGTTGTTAATGGCCATTAATGGTCATCGATAAAAATCGTCCAACACATTTGTTGTGTGGAATGGGGGTGGTCGTGGGTATAACAGTGTTCCGATTTTTTTCAAATTTGTCTGAGCTTTCCTCGATATTAAAATTCTGCCCAGGTCTAGTAAAGATTAAATGTATTTTTTGTTTATTTGTATGGTGTTTTACGTCATTTTCAACACAGGTAAGGTTATATATGACAGTCGATTTTTTGTGGTGGAGGCCAACCACCCACTTTTCCTGGGTAGAACCAGTACTGTACACCTACTGCCATCCGTAAGAATCGACACTTCCTCACTTACAAGCCGAGCTCCCAGTGGGATTCGAACCCGGAAATGTAAAATAAAAATGATAGCATTTTTCATTAAATCACTTGCCACAATGTTTTTCAGATCATTAAGGGCTGTAACTGTAATGTTTATTATCTGATATTGGTGGTTCTTAAAACTCCATATTACGGTGCTTATGTGCTGACATCAAAAAGTTAATGGCTGACAGATGGATCGCTGGACAACCGGATGGAAGACGGAAAATGGACATATAGCATAAGCCCTACTGAATTGGCCAGATGAGCTAAAAATTTAAATCTTCAAGTCTTTATTTCTTTTAATTTAATTGTTTGCAAGCATTTTTAAAGTCAAAATGATACCGGCTTATGCCAGAGTGTTTTTTTTTATGATTCTCAGATTTTTTTCAGAAATAGTTCCACAGGATAGAGGAGGGGGAAAAAAATCAGAACCTTGATAAGTGTGCACGTATCTAATCACGGTAATGGTGTTAGTCACATTGTAAAACATAAAATGGACCGGAACAAATTTTTATAACATGATCTTCTGATTTTACGTTAATTTTTAAACATGATAATTTGGTTGTTTGAAATGGATGACCAAACATTAATAACGGATCCTTTTTTTTAAACATTTGTTTGTGTTTTTTAATTTTTTTTTTTTTTTTTTTTTTAGATTTTTGCAAAATTTAGGGTCGGAGGGTTTGAGAACTGAAAAATTAAAAAACTCTAGCCTTATTTGCCATGTGCCCCTATAATAAGTAATACTGTTATTTACTCTTATACATGTATTCTAAATGAACAGTCTATTTTGGAAGTCAGCAGTTTGTGCGAGGTGTAAATTCGAGTACTCTACAAGTTTAAAGAAACTAACCTGCCAAATAACGGCAAAAATTACACTACAAAACCATTTATCAAAACTTTATCCAGGTGTTCAGGTCATATAATAATGCATGTGCCGATTAAAAGTATAGAATTTTTCATGGGTTCTCAAAATGCCCGTGATCGTATATGCGTAAAATGAATTATGAGTTAACTCTTAATTTGATGCTCCAGTTTTGGAGTTTGGCCTGCTGGCTGGTTAAAGCCATTTATATTGTGTCTATAGAGTTTGGATTCTCAAAATATGTAAGTTATAATATAAACCTCGTCATCAGTAACGATGTACATATGTTGTAAAATCTGGCTGTTATTGGCGGATAGATGCTTTAAAATGTAAGTCTCACAAACCTAAATAAGTATTGATCAGTATATTTTACAGTCATATAAACTATTTCATTGTAAGAATGTCAGAGTTATATATTTGTAAACCCTCTATTAAATTCTTTAAAATTTATTTGAAAATGTTATTCAATTCTTTAAAATTATGAAAACTTGATAACTAACTCTCCCCAAACCAATTATTTTCTCTTGGTATTATATTTTTTTGTACTTAGCTGCCAATGTCGCTTTTTTTAAATGATTAAGAAAATATTTTATTTTGAAAGGTGTAAAAGGTTAATCTTTGCAATGATTTTTATTTTTTAGAAAGAAACTAACCCGCCAAATTATAAACGGCAAAATTGCATTTAAAAAACGTCTGTCAAAACTCTATCCATGTGTTCAGATCATATAATAATGTAATTTTGTACCGATTAAAAGTAAAGGTTTATATACGGGTCCTAAAAATATCAGTGATCGTCAATATGTGTTAAATGAATTATGAGTTGGTAATTAACTATTAATTCAACGCTCCAGTTTTTTGGGGTTTGACAAAACTCAGGTTAAAGCTGTTTATACTGTGTCTAAATAATAGAGTTTTGTATTCTAAAAATATATGTTATTTATAAACATACTCTTTGTCAGTAGGTTAAGAAACGTCGTACATCTGTTGTAAAATCTGCCTGTTGATGATGGATAATAGGGCCTTAAAGGGGTTACATGATCAGGCATTTTGTGAAGGGGGGCTCGACTTAAAATTTACAAATCATGATATTTATATTCCAAGGGCCTAAACATAATGAATGAACTAGAAAATGACCCCTTATTTACAAAGAAATTCATTTATACAGTAATATGTGCTATCCTAAATTAAACACCAGAGTTAATTTAAAGCCGGGGACAAATGGCAATCTTGAAATTTTCATCAAGCAAATGAAATTAGCATCTAGATTTATTTATCCAGACTGAGTATTATTTTGACTTTAAACTGCTTGCACATAATATAAAATAAAATTATGACTTTCTAATTTTTTTCGTCTTATTCTACCATAGGTTTGAATATATTATTGGTGCATTATAATCAACAGTTAATAATATGCAAAAACAATTTGCTGTATAATATTCTTCAGATTAATATTAATGATTGAACAAATGCAAGTCATGTAGAAAACTGACAGGACACCGTGAGTTTTTAAAAAATCAAGATTGCCATGGGTCCCTTTAAGCATTTTATGCCCATTTCAATTCAAAATGTACGGTAAATTCAGATGTAAGACCTGGGAAACAAGATGCTAATTAACACCATATTTTGGCTGATAGGACATTGGAACAGTTTTAAAAGTGTGTTTCTTCTAAAAAAAAAACTGATTTAACTCCCTTTAAAGGAACACATGCCAATCTTGATGTTTTTAAAAGGCAATCTCGATGTTTTTAAAACTCGCGGCCTACTGTTAGTTTTTCTACGTAACTTTTGTTTAGTCATTAAGATCAATTATAAGAAAGTATATAAAGCTAATTGTCTGTTTACATATTGCTCACTATTGATCATATTGCACCAATAGCATATTTAAACCTATAATGGTGTATAATGAAGACAAACTGAAAACTGAACCTTTTATTTAATTATTATACGCAAGCAGGTTTTAAGTTAAAATGACACAAATTGAGACACTAATTGTGCTTGATAACAACTTCAGGATTGCCATGTGTCCCTTTAAAGTCTACTTTAAGTTATAGCAAATATAGATAAAGTACATTTATACTTTTAGCTAAAAGCTTTTAATTGCCTGTTTACATTTGACTAACCTTAATTTACATAAGATAATGCATGTTCCATTTGTAGAACTTTTTAGAATACCAGATTCTATTTATAGAAAATCTTTTGAAAAAACATTTATTATATTGTAAATATTTTTTTGTAAAGATGCCATTGTTAACATAATGATTAATGCTGCTTCTGTAACCTTAAAGGTCCATAAGTCTGTAAGCAAGCAGATATTGAGCATAACCAAACGACTGATTTTTATTCAGTGAAATGTATACATGAAAACATGACCATAGACCCAAATAAGTCTTTAGTAATATATGCGTGAGTTTGAAAAAAAAGAAAGTTTTATTTATTGTTTGTAAGCAATGTTCGGTACACAATATTTACAGTTTCTGCTGATCACATGACAGCCATTAGCGCATTAGGCTTTCTAAACCGTATGTATTGATTAATATGATGGCCCGCTTAGCTCAGTTGGTAGCGCTCTCGACTAAATGCGTTCTCACTATTATTATCCGCGAGTGTAATTTTAGTTTGGGCAGCGAGTTCAAACTCGCGAAGAGGTACTTCTTTTTTTTGTACCGCTATTGAATTGCATCAAACAATCTTGTTTTTATTTAGCAAATATTTAATAATAGTAAGTGTTTAATGTTTGTTAATTATTTTGTGTTTTATAAACTAAAAGTTATGGACAGTGTCCCTTTAATGCTGCTACTCAAAAGTAGCTATCCCGCCAACAACAGCCCAATTTTACAACATATGTACACCGTTTCTCTACATGACTGACGACGATGTATATATATATATATATATATACACTAGTCAAAATTGCTAACCGATCACTTGTTATTTTCTTATTTATTTGTCTCAGAAAAATAAAATATATGTGAAATTGGAAATAAATGTATTGAAAAATGTTCTATAAGTAATCACATCAGTAAAGCAAAGTATTTTATGAATTTCAAAGAAGTTTATTGTATCGAAATTCATAGATACCAGTAATTTCAAAATTTACAAAAATCAATATCGCGTATGACAGCCGTTTGCGTGTACAACAGCTAAACAGCGTTGTCGCATGGAATTTATGTAGTTATGTAGAAAACGCTGAGGTATGTTATTCCAAACATTGACAAGGTCCCTTGTGAGGTCAGCAATATTTTGTTGCCTTGGTAACTGTCGCACACGACGGTCGATTTCGTCCCACACATGTTCGATTGGATTTAAATCCGGACTACATGGCGGCCACTCCATTATTCGAATGTTGTTGCCCTGAAGTAGCTGACGGGTAGTTCTTGCAGTATGGCAAGGTGCATTGTCTTGCATGAATGTCATCCCACGGTTAGCGCGAATATGGGGAATAAGCGTTGGTCGAAGTATTTGTTGCTGGTATTGGTCTGCGTTCAGGTTTCCTCGAACAACCACCATATCAGTTTTAGTGTGCAAACTAATACCTCCCCAAACCATCACTGACCCTCCTCCAAAATGAGATCTTTCGTTGACGCAATTATCCGAATATCGTTCCACATGTCGTCGATAAATTCGCTCTCTGCCGTCAGACTTCTGAAGATTAAATCTGGACTCATCTGTAAAGGCGACATTTGCCCAGTCTGCTCTGGTGAACCTCAAATACCTTCTGGCCCACTGAAGCCGAATTCGCCGGTGTCTTCCAGTCAATACTAATCCCACAAAATGTCTTCTCGCTCTCAATCCCATGATCCGTAGTCGATTTCGTACTCTTTGATCACTCACGTTTCTATTATGGACGCCTATTAAACGTCTGGCAATATCTGTCGCTGTTATTCTTCTATTACGAAGGTGTGTTACAAGGATGTAGCGATCTTGACGCTGCGTTGTCACACGTATTTTTGGCCTTCGGTAAAGGTCATTAACACTTCCGGTGCGATTGCACTTGAGCCAAAGGTCGTAAATTGTTGAAAAACGTCTGTTGACTGTTCTGGCTACCTATAAATATAAAACAACTCATTCTTGCGACTTTTTCAGAAATAATGAACATGGTTAGACAGAATCATGTACGAACGAACAAACGAAGTGACGGACGGACGGACAGACAGACAAGTAAACTTATGAATAAACTAACCTGCCAGAAGGATGAGGAATATTATAATACACCATACTGGACTTGAAAAAGAGAAAATAAAACGTTGAAAATCGATTAAATAAATTAATAAAAATGAACAAATTACGCAATGTCCTTTACCTGCCGAATCGAAGTACCAGCAATAATCATACCGACGGCCCGTCCACGCTCTTCCGTTGTCATCCGACGCATTTTTTATTTAATTTTTAGTAAGTTTTTGTTTGGGATTGAAACGATAAACAATTCCGAGAACACAAACACATGTTCAAATCTTACCTCGTGCAGCACGGGATAATAATGCGATTTCGTGCCAAAATAAGCCACGAGACCGGAAGTGCGGATTTTGAAGTTACAAAATGTATTGATCGTTTTGTTTGCTGCTCATATTTATTTGTATGAAATATCAACTCAAAATATACAATATTTGATATAATATTCCAATTAATAAAATGACCGGTTAGCAATTTTGACCAGTGTACATGTATAACTTACATATGTTGAGAATACAAACTCCTTAGACACAATATAAATGGATTCAACCAGCCGGGCCAACCTCAAAACTGGAACGTCAAATTAAGAGTTACCAACTCATACTTCGTTTTACGCGTATTCAATCACGGCTATCTTAATACCCTGTCAATAAACCTATACTTTTAATCGGCACATGTATATTGTTATATGAATTGAACACCTGGATAGAAATTTGATAATGGTTTTGTAGTTGTCATTATTTGGCAGTTTAGTTTCTTTCATATAATGATTAATGCAGCTACAGTAACCTTAATGGTCATTTTCCTGTCTACCAATGGGCAATAATTATAATGCAATATATATAATATAGGTACTAGCAAGGGAGATAATACAGCCTACCTTAAAACAAAATCTAAGGGAGGTTTTAGATATACTCCTCAAAAAAATTAAGGACCGTGTTTCGATTTGGGCCTTTTTTTTTAAAGTGCTGTAATCATGGTAACTGAACAATTTATTTCTTTTTGCAGTTGTATTTTTTTACAATTGTTATGTTACACACGTTTTAACTTTTTATGTGAATATTAAATCCATAAAATTAAGGATTAAGTAATTATTACTGTTCTAGTTTGTGGTAGTTATAAATTATTTTGAGGAGTATATTACCCAGCACTCACTCCTTTGATGAAGCAAGGGAGATAATACATCCAGCCTTAAAACAAAATCAAAGGGAGGTTATAATTATAGATAATTTAGCTGCTGACTTAGATGCATAGATTAGCATAATTATAAAGGCTTGTGATATTAATTGATGAATTTCTCACCAGACTCACTTGACAGTCTATTTAAAGGGACACATGGTAATCTTGAATTAAGTTTTTATCAAGCATTAAAATCAGAGTCTCAATTTATTAATCCAGTATCATTTTAACTTTAAACCTGCTAACCCTAACACAGATACCGGTTTAAAAAAAAAAAGAAAAAAAAAGTCTTATATTCTATTAAATACTGGGACCACCACAAATATACATGACTATGATCCAATATCTGCAGCATTAATCATTATGTTAATAGAATATAAGACTTTTTTTTATTTATTTTTTTAAACCGGTAGTAATTAAATACAATTTTGAGTTTTCAACTTTTCTTCATTATTCTACAAATGTTTCAATAATACAATATTATTGGTGACATATTTTGAAATGAGGAAAACGCTAATGAATTGATTTGATGTAATTGGAATTCCATGTCTCATTTCCTCATTTTCTCCTTCTCAATTGTAATGTTTTGTGTTATTTTAATATTGTAATATTTTATTTTCACATAGTCATGTATATTTGTGTGTTGTGGTTTTGTCATGCTCGAAAATGCAAATAGAGCATTTTTTTTATTGAGTTTGAAACATATGTGTATGTGCTTATATGTTCATGACATGGATACGATTAAGTATAATACATCAACCATAACATTGATATATTTATATATGTTTAGTCACCTTCTTGTGAAATTTTACATGGAAATACTGACGTGTTCATATGTTTGTTTCTATTTTTGTTTTCTGTTTGTGTTCTCTAAAACGAAGTACCGGTAAACAGTATATTTGTGTTTATTTTTGCATCTGGTATTTGTTAATACATGTATGTACGGATCTTGGTATGTCTGTTAAAATGTATATGTATAATATTGTATGATCACATGGGCCTATGGCTTTAAATAGGTAATTCTAAGCAGGTTATATCACATTTTTTCAATAAAAAATGATTTTAAACATGTTTTATTGTCGAAATATCCATTTTAAAATCCTGCTAATATAAGTTTTACCATCGCTTAATGGAATTAAGGTGGGACCACGTAATGAATAATGTTTTTGTTCGCGGCATTGAGATAAAAAAAAAATTACAATATGTATTTATGCTTAAATTCTTCATTGATCCAAAATATCTGCAATTTAAAACACAAATAACAACCAGCTTGAACTTTTTTTAATTTCCTGTCAAAATTTAGCACAATCATATGACAAAAATAAGACTCCTTGTTGATTAGACCCATGATGTGTAAAATGAGGCAGAATTAGCTAGAAATCTTATATCAACATGAATTTTTCTGTGATCTCTTCCTAAAATGCTGTAGATTTAGAACCTGGTAAGGATAAATCAATGTATGCAAATTAAAGAATGTCCTGTACAAACAAGAAAATCAGACTTTTTTTTTTATCTACCTCCTTCATCTGAGATAATAGTGTTGTGAGTCCTGAAAATGATTAGCAATGCAATGTGGGTACAGAAACTGGGGCCGATATAAAAATATTGTTAGAATCTCATACAAATTATAGTAAAATTTGGGGACAGGGTATCAAATTTTATTTTTATCGCTTTTAATCCAAAATTGCTGTCATTTTAAAGTAATTTATGGTCGAAAAGCAAGTTGGGGAGGAAGAGGATGAGAATCTAGCAAGTTTTTATTGTGGCTTCATTTTAGTTTATTGATATTTCATCTGTGTATCTGATATTAATCTAAATGGTTTTATATGTAAGTGATTGCATTAAAATTTAAATTTTAATATTCAATTAATGGATTTTAGTCTAAGATCAAATGAAAACAACAACATTCGCGTGGTGGTGATGATGGGATGATTGGAGTGGCGAAACATATTGATAAATTGATAAAACAGAAAAACACAAGAGATATGTAAAAAAAAAAAAAAAATTGTTTAAAAATCGGGTTTCGAGTG
>JAWPHD010019848.1:0-33968 GCA_037043455.1 Cyrtodaria siliqua | reverse complement strand
CGTAAGAACTGAATATATATGCGTAAGAACGGAGTATATATGTTTAAAACGGAATATATGTGTAAGAACGGAATATATATGCTTAAGAAAGGAATATATATGGTAACGGAATATATGTGTAAGAACGGAATATATATGTGTAAGAATGGAATATGTATGTGTAAGAACGGAATATATATGTGTAAGAACGGAATATATATGTGTAAGAACTGAATATATAAGTGTAAGAACTGAATATATATCCGTAAGAACTGAATATATATGCGTAAGAACTGAATATATAATGCGTAAGAACTCAATATATATGCGTAAGAAATGCATATATATGTGTAAGAACTGAATATATATGCTTAAGAACTGAATATATATGCGTAAGAACTGATATATATGCGTAAGAACTGAATATATATGCGTAAAACTGAATATATCTGTGTAAGAACTGAATATATATGCGTAAGAACTGAATATATAAGCGTAAGAACGGAATATATATGTGTAAGAACGGAATATATATGTGTAAGAACGGAATATATGTGTAAGAATATATATGCGTAAGAACGGAATATATATGTGTAAGAACGGAATATATATGCGTAAGAACTGAATATATATGTGTAAGAACTGAATATATATGTGTAAAAACTAAATATATATGCGTAAGAACTGAATATATATGCGTAAAACTGAATATATATGCGAAAGAACGGAATATATATGCGTAAGAACGGAATATATTATGTGTAAGAACGGAATATATATGCGTAAGAACTGAATATATATGCGTAAAACTGAATATATATGCGAAAGAATGGAATATATATGCGTAAGAACTGAATATATATGCGTAAGAACTGAATATAAATGTATAAGAACTGAATATATATGCGTAAGAACTGAATATATGCGTAAGAACTGAATATATATGCGTAAGAACTGAATATATATGCGTAAGAACTGAACATATATGCGTAAGAACTGAATATATATGCGTAAGAACTGAACATATATGCGTAAGAACTGAACCATATATGCGTAAGAAGTGAATAAATATGCGTAAGAACTGAATATATATGCGTAAGAACGGAATATATATGTGTTATATATGTGTAAGAACGGAATATGTATGTGTAAGAACGGAATATATATGTGTAAGAACGGAATATATATGTGTAAGAACTGAATATATATGTGTAAGAACTGAATATATATGCGTAAGAACTGAATTTTTATGCGTAAGAACTCAATATATATGCGTAAGAACTCAATATATATGCGTAAGAAATGAATATATATGCGTAAGAACTGAATATATATGCTTAAGAACTGAATATATATGCGTAAGAACTGAATATATATGCGTAAAACTGAATATATATGTGTAAGAACTGAATATATATGCGTAAGAACTGAATATATAAGCGTAAGAACGGAATATATTTGTAAGAACGGAATATATATGTGTAAGAACGGAATAAATATGTGTAAGAACGGAATATATACGTGTAAGAACGGAATATATATGTGTAAGAACAGAATATATATGTGTAAGAACGGAATATATATGTGTAAGAACGGAATATATACATGTAAGAACCTAATATATACGTGTAAGAACGGAATATATATGTGTAAGAAATGAATATATATGAGTAAGAACTGAATATATATGTGTAAGAACTGAATATATATGCGTAAGAACTGAAAATATATGCGTAAGAACTGAATATATATGCTTAAGAACTGAATATATATCCGTAAGAACTGAATATATATGTGTAAGAACGGAAATATATATGCGTAAGAACGGAATATATATGCATAAGAACTGAATATATATGCATAAGAACGGAGTATATATGTTTAAAACGGAATATATGTGTAAGAACGGAATATATATGCATAAGAAAGGAATATATATGTGTAAGAACGGAATATATATGTGTAAGAACGGAATATATATGTGTAAGAACGGAATATATATGTGTAAGAACTCAATATATATGTGTACAGAACGGAATATATGTGTAAGAATATATATGCGTAAGAACGGAACATATATGTGTAAGAACGGAATATATATGCGAAAGAACTGAATATATATGCGTAAAACTGAATATATATGCGAAAGAACAGAATATATATGCGTAATAACGGAATATATGTGTAAGAACGGAATATATATGCGTAAGAACGGAATATATGTGTAAGAACGGAATAAATATGTGTAAGAACGGAATATATACGTGTAAGAACGGATTATATATGTGTGAGAACGGAATATATATGTGTTAAGAACGGAATATATACATGTAAGAACGGAATATATACGTGTTAGAACGGAATATATATGTGTAAGAAATGAATATATATGCGTAAGAACTGAATATATATGTGTAAGAACTGACAATATATATGCGTAAGAACTGAAAATATATGCCTAAGAACTGAATATATATGCTTAAGGACTGAATATATATGCGTAAGAACTGAATATATATGTATAAGAACTGAATATATATGCGTAAGAACTGAATATATGCGTAAGAACTGAATATATATGCCTAAGAACTGAATATATATGCGTAAGAACTGAACATATATGCGTAAGAACTGAATATATATGCGTAAGAACTGAACATATATGCGTAAGAACTGACCATATATGCGTAAGAACTGAATATATATGCCTAAGAACTGAATATATATGCGTAAGAACGGAATATATATGTGTAAGAATGGAATATGTATGTGTAAGAACGGAATATATATGTGTAAGAACGGAATATATATGTGTAAGAACGGAATATATATGTGTAAGAACGGAATATATATGAGTAAGAACGGAATATATATATGTAAGAACGGAATATATATGTGTAAGAACGGAATATGTACGTGTAAGAACTGAACATATATGTGTAAGAAATGAATAGATATGCGTAAGAATTGAATATATATGCGTAAGAACGGAATATATATGTGTAAAAACTGAATATATATGCGTAAAATTGAATTTATATGCGTAAGAACTGAATATATATGCGTACGAACAGAATATATATTTGTAAGAACGGAATATATATGTGTAAGAACAGAATATGTACGTGTAAAAACGGAATATATATGTGTAAGAACGGAATATATATGTGTTATAACGGAATATGTACGTGTAAGAACTGAATATATATGCGTAAGAACGGGATATATGCGTAAGAACGGAATATATATGTGTAAGAACGGAATATATACGTGTAAGAACGGAATATATATGTGAAAGAACGGAATATATACTTGTAAGAATGGAATATATACGTGTAAGAACGGAATATATACGTGTAAGAACGGAATATGTATGTGTAAGAACGGAATATATATGCATTAGAACGGAACATATATGCGTAAGAACTGAATATATGCGATGCGTAAGAACTGAACATATATGCCTAAGAACTGAATATATATGCGTAAGAACGGAATATATATGAGTAAGAACGGAATATATATATGTAAGAACTGAATATATAAGCGTAAGAACGGAATATATATGTGTAAGAACGGAATATATATGTGTAAGAACGGAATATATATGTGTAAGAACTGAATATATATGTGTAAGAACGGAATATATGTGTAAGAATATATATGCGTAAGAACGGAATATATATGTGTAAGAACGGAATATATATGCGTAAGAACTGAATATATATGTGTAGAGAACGGAATATATATGAGTAAGAACGGGAATATATATATGTAAGAACGGAATATATATGTGTAAGAACGGAATATGTACGTGTAAGAACTGAACATATATGTGTAAGAAATGAATAGATATGCGTAAGAATTGAATATATATGCGTAAGAACGGAATATATATGTGTAAAAACTGAATATATATGCGTAAAACTGAATTTATATGCGTAAGAACTGAATATATATGCGTACGAACAGAATATATATTTGTAAGAAACGGAATATATATGTGTAAGAACAGAATATGTACGTGTAAAAACGGAATATATATGTGTAAGAACGGAATATATATGTGTAATAACGGAATATGTACGTGTAAGAACTGAATATATATGCGTAAGAACGGGATATATGCGTAAGAACGGAATATATATGTGTAAGAACGGAATATATACGTGTAAGAACGGATATATATGTGAAAGAACGGAATATATACTTGTAAGAATGGAATATATACGTGTGAAGAACGGAATATATACGTGTAAGAACGGAATATGTATGTGTAAGAACGGAATATATATGCATTAGAACGGAACATATATGCGTAAGAACTGAATATATGCGATGCGTAAGAACTGAACATATATGCCTAAGAACTGAATATATATGCGTAAGAACGGAATATATATGAGTAAGAACGGAATATATATATGTAAGAACGGAATATATATGTGTAAGAACGGAATATGTACGTGTAAGAACTGAACATATATGTGTAAGAAATGAATAGATATGCGTAAGAATTGAATATATATGCGTACGAACAGAATATATATTTGTAAGAACGGAATATATATGTGTAAGAACAGAATATGTACGTGTAAAAACGGAATATATATGTGTAAGAACGGAATATATATGTGTAATAACGGAATATGTACGTGTAAGAACTGAACATATATGTGTAAGAAATGAATAGATATGCGTAAGAACTGAATATATATGCGTAAGAACGGAATATATATGTGTAAGAACTGAATATATATGCGTAAAACTGAACATATATGTGTAAGAAATGAATAGATATGCGTAAGAACTGAATATATATGCGTAAGAATGGAATATATATGTGTAAGAACTGAATATATATGCGTAAAACTGAATATATATGCGTAAGAACTGAATATATATGCGTAAGAACGGAATATATATGTGTAAGAACGGAATATATACGTGTAAGAACGAAATATGTACTTGTAAGAACGGAATATGTATGTGTGTGTAAGAACGGAATATATATGTGTATATATGTGTAAGAACTGAATGTATATGTGTAAGAAGTGAATATATATGTGTAAGAACTGAATATATATGTGTAAGAATGGATATATATGTGTAAGTACGGAATATATATGTGTAAGTACGGAATTTATACGTGTAAGAACGGAATATGTACGAGTAAGAACGGAATATATATGTGTAAGAACTGAACATATATGTGTAAGAAATGAATATATATACGTAAGAACTGAATATATATGCGTAAGAACGGAATATATATGTGTAAGAACGGAATATATATGTGTAAGAACTGAATATATGTGTAAGAACGGAATATATGTGTAAGAATATATATGTGTAAGAAACGGAATCTATATATGCGTAAGAACTGAATAAATATGCGTAAGAACGGAATATATATGTGTAATAACTGAATATATATGCGTAAAACTGTATATATATGCGTAAAAACTGAACATATATGTGTAAGAAATGAATATATATGCGTAAGAACTGAATATATATGCGTAAGAACGGAATATATATGTGTAATAACTGAACATATATGCGTAAGAACTGAATATATATGCGTAAGAATTGAATATATATGCGTAAGACTGAATATATATCTGTAAGAACTGAATATATATGCGTAAGAACTGAATATATATGCGTAAGAACTGAATATATATGCGTAAGAACGGAATATATATGTGTAAGAAGGGAATATATATGCGTAAGAACTGAATATATATGCGTAAAACTGAATATATATGCAAAAGAACGGAATATATATGCGTAAGAACGGAATATATGTGTGAGAATATGTATGTGTAAGAACGGAATATATATGCGTAAGAACTGAATATATATGTGTAAGAACTGAATATATATGTGTAAGAACTGAATATATATGCGTAAGAACTGAATATATATGCGTAAAACTGAATATATATGCAAAAGAACGGAATATATGTGTAAGAACGGAAAAGATATGAGTAAGAACGGAATATATATGTGTAAGAACGGAATATATACGTGTAAGAACGGAATATATATGTGTAAGAACTGAATATATATGTGTAAGAACGGAATATATGTGTGAGAATATGTATGTGTAAGAACGGAATATATATGCGTAAGAACTGAATATATATGTGTAAGAACTGAATATATATGTGTAAGAACTGAATATATATGCGTAAGAACTGAATATATATGCGTAAAACTGAATATATATGCAAAAGAACGGAATATATATGCGTAAGAACGGAATATATGTGTAAGAACGGAAAAGATATGAGTAAGAACGGAATATATATTTGTAAGAACGGAATATATACGTGTAAGAACGGAATATATATGTGTAAGAACGGAATATATACGTGTCAGAACGGAATATGTACGTGTAAGAACGCAATATATATGTGTAAGAACTGAACATATATGTGTAAGAAATGAATATATATGTGTAAGAACTGAATATATATGCGTAAAAACTGAATATATATCTGTAAGAACTGAATATATATACGTAAGAAAGCAATATATATGTGTAAGAAGTGAATATATATGTGTATATATGTGTAAGAACGAAATATATATGTGTAAGAAGTGAATATATATGTGTAAGAAGTGAATATATATGTGTAAGAACTGAATATATATGTTTAAGAACGGAATATATATGTGTAAGAACGGAATATATATGTGTAAGAACGGAATATGTACGTGTAAGAACTGAATATATATGCGTAAGAACTGAATATATATGCGTAAGAACGGAATATATATGCGTAAGAACGGAATATACATGTGTAAGAACGGAATTATATACGTGTAAGAACGGAATATATATGTGTAAGAACGGAATATATATGTGTAAGAACGGAATATATATGTGTAAGAACGGAATATATATGTGTAAGAAGTGAATATATATGTGTAAGAACGGAATATATATGTGTAATAACTGAATATATATGTGTAAGAACTGAATATATATGTGTAAGAACTGAATATATATGCGTAAGAACTGAATATATATTCCTGAATATATATTCGTAAGAACTGAATATATATGCGTAAGAACTGAATATATATGCGTAGAACGGAATATATATGCTTAAGAACTGAATATATATACGTAAGAATGGAATATATATGTGTAAGAACGGAATATATATGTGTAAGAACGGAATATATGTGTAAGAATATATATGCGTAAGAACGGAATATATATGCGTAAGAACGGAATATATATGTGTAAGAACTGAATATATATGTGTAAGAACTGAATATATATGCGTAAGTACTGAATATATATGCGAAAGAACGGAATATATATGCGTAAGAACGGAATATATGTGTAAGAACGGAATATATGTGTAAGAACGGAATATATACGTGTAAGAACGGACTATATATGTGTAAGAACGGACTATATATGTGTAAGAACGGAATATATACGTGTAAGAACGGAATATATATGTGTAAGAACGGAATATATATGTGTAAAAACGGAATATGTATGTGTAAGAACTGAATATATATGTGTAAGAACTGAATATATATGCGTAAGAACTGAATATATATCTGTAAGTCCTGAATATATATGCGAAAGAACGGAATAAATATGCGTAAGAACGGAATATATGTGTAAGAACGGAATATATGTGTAAGAACGGAATATATACGTGTAAGAACGGAATATATATGTGTAAGAACGGACTATATATGTGTAAGAACGGAATATATACGTGTTAGAACGGAATATATATGTGTAAGAACGGAATATATATGTGTAAAAACGGAATATGTATGTGTAAGAACTGAATATATATATGTAGCAACTGAATATATATGCGTAAGAACTGAATATATATCTGTAAGAACTGAATATATATGCGTAAGAACTGAATATATATGCGTAAGAACTGAATATATATGCCTAAGAACGGAATATATATGTGTAAGAACGGAATATGTACGTGTAAGAACGGAATATGTATGTGTAAGAACGGAATATATATGTGTAAGAACGGAATATATATGTGTAAGAACGGAATATATATGTGTAAGAAGTGAATATATATGTGTAAGAACTGAATATATATATGTAAGAACGGAATATATATGTGTAAGAACGGAATATATATGTGTAAGAACGGAATATATATGTGTAAGAATGGAATATATATGTGTAAGAACTGAATATATATGTGTAAGAAGTGAATATATATGTGTAAAAACTGAATATATATGCGTAAGAACTGAATATATATGCCATAATATATAGTCGAAAGAACTGAATATATATGCGTAAGAACTGAATAGATATGCGTAAGAACGGAATATATATGCGTAAGAACAGAATATATATACGTAAGAATGGACTATATATGTGTAAGAACGGAATATATATGTGTTAGAACGGAATATATGTGTAAGAATATATATGCGTAAGAACGGATTATATATGCGTAAGAACGGAATATATATGCGAAAGAACGGAATATATATGCGTAAGAACGGAATATATGTGTAAGAACGGAATATATGTGTAAGAACGGAATATATACGTGTAAGAACGGACTATATATGTGTAAGAACGGACTATATATGTGTAAGAACGGAATATATACGTGTAAGAACGGAATATATATGTGTAAGAACGGAATATATATGTGTAAAAACGGAATATGTATGTGTAAGAACTGAATATATATGTGTAAGAACTGAATATATATGCGTAAGAACTGAATATATATCTGTAAGTACTGAATATATATGCGAAAGAACGGAATAAATATGCGTAAGAACGGAATATATGTGTAAGAACGGAATATATGTGTAAGAACGGAATATATACGTGTAAGAACGGAATATATATGTGTAAGAACGGACTATATATGTGTAAGAACGGAATATATACGTGTTAGAACGGAATATATATGTGTAAGAACGGAATATATATGTGTAAAAACGGAATATGTATGTGTAAGAACTGAATATATATATGTAGCAACTGAATATATATGCGTAAGAACTGAATATATATCTGTAAGAACTGAATATATATGCGTAAGAACTGAATATATATGCGTAAGAACTGAATATATATGCCTAAGAACGGAATATATATGTGTAAGAACGGAATATGTACGTGTAAGAACGGAATATGTATGTGTAAGAACGGAATATATATGTGTAAGAACGGAATATATATGTGTAAGAACGGAATATATATGTGTAAGAAGTGAATATATATGTGTAAGAACTGAATATATATGTGTAAGAACGGAATATATATGTGTAAGAACGGAATATATATGTGTAAGAACGGAATATATATGTGTAAGAATGGAATATATATGTGTAAGAACTGAATATATATGTGTAAGAAGTGAATATATATGTGTAAAAACTGAATATATATGCGTAAGAACTGAATATATATGCCATAATATATAGTCGAAAGAACTGAATATATATGCGTAAGAACTGAATAGATATGCGTAAGAACGGAATATATATGCGTAAGAACAGAATATATATACGTAAGAATGGACTATATATGTGTAAGAACGGAATATATATGTGTTGGAACGGAATATATGTGTAAGAATATATATGCGTAAGAACGGAATATATATGCGTAAGAACGGAATATATATGTGTAAGAACTGAATATATATGTGTAAGAACTGAATATATATGCGTAAGTACTGAATATATATGCGAAAGAACGGAATATATATGCGTAAGAACGGAATATATGTGTAAGAACGGAATATATGTGTAAGAACGGAATATATATGTGTAAGAACGGAATATATATGTGTAAGAACGGACTATATATGTGTAATAACGGAATATATACGTGTAAGAACGGAATATATATGTGTAAAAACGGAATAAGTATGTGTAAGAACTGAATATATATGTGTAAGAACTGAATATATATGTGTAAGAACTGAATATATATGTGTAAGAACTGAATATATATGCGTAAGAACTGAATATATATGCGTAAGAACGGAATATATATGTGTAAGAACGGAATATATATGTGTAAGAACGGAATATGTACGTGTAAGAACGGAATATATATGTGTAAGAACGGAATATATATGTGTATATATGTGTAAGAACGAAATATATATGTGAAAGAAGTGAATATATATGTGTAAGAACTGAATATATATGTGTAAGAACGGAATATATATGTGTAAGAATGGAATATATATGTGTAAGAACGGAATATGTACGTGTAAGAACGGAATATATATGTGTAAGAAATGAACATATATGCGTAAGAACTGAATATATATGCGTAAGAACTGAATATATATGCGTAAATATATATGCGTAAGAACTGAATATATATCTGTAAGAACTGAATATATATGCGTAAGAACTGAATATATATGCGTAAGAACGGAATATATATGCGTAAGAACGGAATATATATGTGTAATAATGGAATATGTACGTCTAAGAACGCAATATGTATGTGTAAGAACGGAATATATATGTGTAAGAACGGAATATATATGTGTAAGAACGGAATATATATGTGTAAGAAGTGAATATATATGTGTAAGAACTGAATATATATGTGTAAGAAAAAAATATATATGTGTAAGAATGGAATATATATGTGTAAGAACGGAATATATATGTGTAAGAACTGAATATATATGTGTAAAAACTGAATATAGATGTGTAAGAACTCAATATATATGCGTAAGAACTGAATATATATGCCTGAATATATATGCGTAAGAACAGAATATATATGCGTTAGAACTGAATATATATGCGTAACAACGGAATATATATGTGTAAGAACGGAATATATATGTGTAAGAACGGAATATATGTGTAAGAATATATATGCGTAAGAACGGAAAATATATGCGTAAGAACGGAATATATTTGTGTAAGAACTGAATATATATGTGTAAGAACTGAATATATATGCGTAAGTACTGAATATATATGCGAAAGAACGGAATATATAGGCGTAAGTACTGAATATATATGCGAAAGAACGGAATATATATGCATAAGAACGGAATATATGCGTAAGAACTGAATATATATACGTAAGAGCGGAATATATATGTGTAAGAACGGAATATATATGTGTAAGAACGGAATATATGCGTAAGAATATATATGCGTAAGAACGGAATATATATGCTTAAGAACGGAATATATATGTGTAAGAACTGAATATATATGTGTAAGAACTGAATATATATGCGAAAGAACGGAATATATATGCGTAAGAACGGAATATACGTGTAAGAACGGAATATATATTTGTAAGAACGGAATATATATGTGTAAGAACGGAATATATACGTGTAAGAACGGAATATATATGTGTAAAAACGGAATATGTATGTGTAAAAACTGAATATATATGTGTAAGAACTGAATATATATGTGTAAGAACTGAATATATATTTGTAAGAACTGAATATATATGTGTAAGAACTGAATATATATGCGTAAGAACTGAATATATAGGCGTAAGAACGGAATATATATGTGTAAGAACGGAATATATATGTGTAAGAACGGAATATATATGCGTAAGAACTTAATATATATGCGTAAGAACTGAATAGATATACGTAAGAACGGAATATATATGCCTAAGAACGGAATATATATGTGTAAGAAGTTAATATATATGTGTAAGAAGTGAATATATATGTGTAAGAAGTGAATATATATGTGTAAGAACGGAATATATAATGGTAAGAATGGAATATATATGTGTGAGAACGGAATATGTACGTGTAAGAACGGAATATATATGTGTAAGAAATGAACATATATGCGTAAGAACTGAATATATATGCGTAAGAACTGAATATATATGCGTAAGAACTGAATATATATCTGTAAGAACTGAATATATATGCGTAAGAAATTAATATATATGCGTAAGAACTGAATAGATATACGTAAGAACGGAATATATATGCCTAAGAACGGAATATATATGTGTAAGAACGGAATATTTACGTGTAAGAACGGAATATGTATGTGTAAGAACGTAATATATATGTGTAAGAACGGAATATATATGTGTAAGAAGTGAATATATATGTGTAAGAACTGAATATATATGTGTGAGAACGGATAATATATGTGTAAGAACGGAATATATATGTGTAAGAACTGAATATATATGTGTAAGAACTGAATATATATGTGTAAGAACTGAATATAAATGCGTAAAAACTGAATATATATGCCTGAATATATATGCGTAAGAACTGAATATATATGCGTAAGAACTGAATATATATGCGTAAGAACGGAATATATATGCGTAAGAACTGAATATATATACGTAAGAACGGAATATATATGTGTAAGAACGGAATATATATGTGTAAGAACGAAATATATGTGTAAGAATATATATGCGTAAGAACGGAATATATATACGTAAGAACGGAATATATTTGTGTAAGAACTGAATATATATGTGTAAGAACTGAATATATATGCGTAAGTACTGTTTATATATGCGAAAGAACGGAATATATATGCATAAGAACGGAATATATGTGTAAGAACGGAATATGTAAGTGTAAGAACGGAATATATACGGTAAGAACGGAATATATATGTGTAAGAACAGAATATATATGTATAAGAACGGAATATATATGAGTAAGAACTGAATATATATGTGTAAGAACTGCACATAAATGCGTAAAAACTGAATATATATGCGTAAGAACGGAATATATATGCGTAAGAACTGAATATATATGCGTAAAACTGAATATATATGCGAAAGAACGGAATATATATGCGTACATGTAAGAACGGAATATATGTGTAAGAAAGGAATATATATGTGTAAGAACGGAATATATACGTGTAAGAACGGAATATATATGTGTAAGAACAGAATATTTATGTGTAAAAATGGAATATATATGTGTTAGAACTGTATATATATGTGTAAGAACTGAATATATATGTGTAAGAACTAAATATATATGCGTAAGAACTGAATATATATGCGTAAGAACTGAATATATATGCGTAAGAACTGAATATATATGCGTAAGTACTGAATATATATGCGTAAGAACTGAATATATATGCGTAAGAACTGAATATATATGTGTAAGAACGGAATATATATGTGTAAGAACGGAATATATATAAGTGCAAGAAGTAAATATATATGTGTAAAAAGTGAATATATATGTGTACGAACTGAATGTATATGTGTAAGAACTGAATATATATGTGTAAGAAGTGAATATATATGCGTAAAACTGAATACATATGCGACAGAAGTGAATATATACGCGTAAAACTGAATGTATATGCGAAAGAACGGAATATATATGCGTAAGAACGGAATATATGTGTAAGAACGGAATATATATGTGTAAGAACGGAATATATATGTCTAAGATGGGAATAAATATGTGTAAGAACGGAATATATATGTGTTATAACTGAATATATATGTGTAAGAACTGAATATGTATGTGTAAGAACTGAATATATATGAGTAAGAACTGAATATATATGCGTAAGAACTGAATATATATGCGTAAGATCTGAATATATATGCGTAAGAACTGAATATATATGCGTCAGAACGGAATATATATGCGTAAGAACGGAATATATATGCGTAAGAACTGAATATATATACGTAAGAACGGAATATATATGTGTAAGAACGGAATATATATGTGTAAGAACGAAATATATGTGTAAGAATATATATGCGTAAGAACGGAATATATATACGTAAGAACGGAATATATTTGTGTAAGAACTGAATATATATGTGTAAGAACTGAATATATATGCGTAAGTACTGATTATATATGCGAAAGAACGGAATATATATGCATAAGAACGGAATATATGTGTAAGAACGGAATATGTAAGTGTAAGAACGGAATATATACGGTAAGAACGGAATATATATGTGTAAGAACAGAATATATATGTATAAGAACGGAATATATATGAGTAAGAACTGAATATATATGTGTAAGAACTGCACATAAATGCGTAAAAACAGAATATATATGCGTAAGAACGGAATATATATGCGTAAGAACTGAATATATATGCGTAAAACTGAATATATATGCGAAAGAACGGAATATATATGCGTACATGTAAGAACGGAATATATGTGTAAGAAAGGAATATATATATGTGTAAGAACGGAATATATACGTGTAAGAACGGAATATATATGTGTAAGAACAGAATATTTATGTGTAAAAATGGAATATATATGTGTTAGAACTGTATATATATGTGTAAGAACTGAATATATATGTGTAAGAACTAAATATATATGCGTAAGAACTGAATATATATGCGTAAGAACTGAATATATATGCGTAAGAACTGAATATATATGCGTAAGTACTGAATATATATGCGTAAGAACTGAATATATATGCGTAAGAACTGAATATATATGTGTAAGAACGGAATATATATGTGTAAGAACGGAATATATATAAGTGCAAGAAGTAAATATATATGTGTAAAAAGTGAATATATATGTGTACGAACTGAATGTATATGTGTAAGAACTGAATATATATGTGTAAGAAGTGAATATATATGCGTAAAACTGAATACATATGCGACAGAAGTGAATATATACGCGTAAAACTGAATGTATATGCGAAAGAACGGAATATATATGCGTAAGAACGGAATATATGTGTAAGAACGGAATATATATGTGTAAGAACGGAATATATATGTCTAAGATGGGAATAAATATGTGTAAGAACGGAATATATATGTGTTATAACTGAATATATATGTGTAAGAACTGAATATGTATGTGTAAGAACTGAATATATATGAGTAAGAACTGAATATATATGCGTAAGAACTGAATATATATGCGTAAGATCTGAATATATATGCGTAAGAACTGAATATATATGCGTCAGAACGGAATATATATGCGTAAGAACTAAATAATAATATGCGTAAGAACGGAATATATATGTGTAAGAACGGAATATATATGTGTAAGAACTGAATATATATGTGTAATAACGGAATATGTACGTGTAAGAGCGGAATATATATGTGTAAGAACGGAATATATATGTGTATATATGTGTAATAACGGAATATACATGTGTTTGAACTGAATATATATGTGTAAGAACTGAATATATATGCGTAAAAACTGAATATATATGCGTACAACTAAATATAAGTGCGAAAGAACTGAATATATATGCGTAAGAACGGAATATATATGCGTAAGAACGATATATATGTGTAAGAACGGAATATGTACGTGTAAGAACGGAATATGTATGTGTAAGAACGGAATATATATGTGTAAGAACGGAATATATATGTGTAAGAACGGAATATATATGTGTAAGAAGTGAATATATATGTGTAAGAACTGAATATATATGTGTAAGAACGGAATATATATGTGTAAGAACGGAATATATATGTGTAAGAACTGAATATATATGTGTAAGAACTGAATATATATGTGTAAGAACTGAATATATATGCGTAAGAACTGAATATATATGCCTGAATATATATGCCTAAGAACTGAATAGATATGTGTAAGAACTGAATATATATGCGTAAGAACTGAATATATATGCGTAAGAACGGAAAACATATATGCGTAAGAACTGAATATATATACGTAAGAACGGAATAATATATATGTGTAAGAACGGAATATATATGTGTAAGAACGGAATATATATATGTGTAAGAAGTGAATATATATGTGTAAAAAGTGAATATATATGTGTACGAACTGAATGTATATGTGTAAGAACTGAATATATATGTGTAAGAACTGAATATATATGCGTAAAACTGAATACATATGCGAAAGAAGTCAATATATATGCGTAAGAACTGAATATATATGCGTAAAACTGAATGTATATGCGAAAGAACGGAATATATATGCGTAAGAACGGAATATATGTGTAAAAACGGAATATATATGTGTAAGAACGGAATATATATGTCTAAGATGGGAATAAATATGTGTAAGAACGGAATATATATGTGTTATAACTGAATATATATGTGTAAGAACTGAATATATATGTGTAAGAACTGAATATATATGAGTAAGAACTGAATATATATGCGTAAGAACTGAATATATATGCGTAAGATCTGAATATATATGCGTAAGAACTGAATATATATGCGTCAGAACGGAATATATATGCGTAAGAACTAAATAATAATATGCGTAAGAACGGAATATATATGTGTAAGAACGGAATATATATGTGTAAGAACTGAATATATATGTGTAAGAACGGAATATGTACGTTTAAGAACGGAATATATATGTGTAAGAACGGAATATATATGTGTATATATGTGTAATAACGGAATATACATGTGTTTGAACTGAATATATATGTGTAAGAACTGAATATATATGCGTAAAAACTGAATATATATGCGTAAAACTAAATATATATGCGAAAGAACTGAATATATATGCGTAAGAACGGAATATATATGCTTAAGAACGATATATATGTGTAAGAACGGAATATGTACGTGTAAGAACGGAATATGTATGTGTAAGAACGGAATATATATGTGTAAGAACGGAATATATATGTGTAAGAACGGAATATATATGTGTAAGAAGTGAATATATATGTGTAAGAACTAAATATATATGTGTAAGAACGGAATATATATGTGTAAGAACGGAATATATATGTGTAGGAACGGAATATATATGTGTAAGAACTGAATATATATGTGTAAGAACTGAATATATATGCGTAAGAACGGAATATATATGCCTGAATATATATGCCTAAGAACTGAATATATATGCGTAAGAACTGAATATATATGCGTAAGAACGGAATATATATGCGTAAGAACTGAATATATATACGTAAGAACGGAATATATATGTGTAAGAACGGAATATATATATGTGTATGAAGTGAATATATGTGTGTAAAAAGTGAATATATATGTGTACGAACTGAATGTATATGTGTAAGAACTGAATATATATGTGTAAGAACTGAATATATATGCGTAAAACTGAATACATATGCGAAAGAAGTGAATATATATGCGTAAGAACTGAATATATATGCGTAAAACTGAATGTATATGCGAAAGAACGGAATATATATTCGTAAGAACGGAATATATGTGTAAGAACGGAATATATATGTGTAAGAACGGAATATATATGTCTAAGATGGGAATAAATATGTGTAAGAACGGAATATATATACGTAAGTACTGAATATATATGCGTAAGAACTGAATATATATGCGTAAGAACTGAATATATATGTGTAAGAACGGAATATATATGTGTAAGAACGGAATATATATATGTGTAAGAAGAGAATATATATGTGTAAAAAGTGAATATATATGTGTACGAACTGAATATATATGCGTAAGAACGGAATATATATGCGTAAGAACGATACATATGTGTAAGAACGGAATATGTACGTGTAAGAACGGACTATGTATGTGTAAGAACGGAATATATATGTGTAAGAACGGAATATATATGTGTAAGAACGGAATGTATATGTGTAAGAAGTGAATATATATGTGTAAGAACTGAATATATATGTGTAAGAACGGAATATATATGTGCAAGAACGGAAAATATATGTGTAGAACGGAATATATATGTGTAAGAACTAAATATATATGTGTAAGAACTGAATATATATGCGTAAGAACTGAATATATATGCCTGAATATATATGCCTAAGAACTGAATATATATGCGTAAGAACTGAATATATATGCGTAAGAACGGAATATATATGCGTAAGAACTGAATATATATACGTAAGAACGGAATATATATTTGTAAGAACGGAATATATATGTGTAAGAACGGAATATATATGTGTAAGAACGGAATATATATGTGTAAGAACTGAATATATGTGTAAGAACTGAATATATATGTGTAAGAACTGAATATATATGCGTAAAAACTGAATATATGTGCCTGAATATATATGCGTAAGAACTGAATATATATGCTTAAGAACTGAATATATATGCGTAAGAACTGAATATATATGCGTAAGAACGGAAAATATATGCGTAAGAACTGAATATATATACGTAAGAACGGAATATATATGTGTAAGAACGGAATATATATGTGTAAGAACGGAATATATGTGTAAGAATATATATGCGTTAGAACGGAATATATATGCGTAAGAACGGAATATTTTTGTGTAAGAACTGAATATATATGTGTAAGAACTGAATATATATGCGTAAGTACTGAATATATATGCGAGAGAACGTTATATATATGCATAAGAACGGAATATATGTGTAAGAACGGAATATGTATGTGTAAGAACGGAATATATACGTGTAAGAACGGAATATATATGTGTAATAACAGAATATATATGTGTAAGAACGGAATATATATGAGTAAGAACTGAATATATATGTGTAAGAACTGCACATAAATGCGTAAAAACTGAATATATATGCGTAAGAACGGAATATATATGCGTAAGAACTGAATATATATGCGTAAAACTGAATATATATGCGAAAGAACGGAATATATCTGCGTAAGAACGGAATATATGTGTAAGAAAGGAATATATATGTGTAAGAACGGAATATATACGTGTAAGAACGGAATATATATGTGTAAGAACAGAATATTTATGTGTAAAAATGGAATATATATGTGTTAGAGATGAATATATATGTGTAAGAACTGAATATATATGTGTAAGAACTGAATATATATGCGTAAGAACTGAATATATATGCGTAAGAACTGAATATATATGCGTCAGAACGGAATATATATGCGTAAGAACTAAATAATAATATGCGTAAGAAAGGAATATATATGTGTAAGAACGGAATATATATGTGTAAGAACTGAATATATATGTGTAAGAACGGAATATGTACGTGTAAGAACGGAATATATATGTGTAAGAACGGAATATATATGTGTATATATGTGTAATAACGGAATATACATGTGTTTGAACTGAATATATATGTGTAAGAACTGAATATATATGCGTAAAAACTGAATATATATGCGTAAGAACGGAATATATATGCGTAAGAACGATATATATGTGTAAGAATGGAATATGTACGTGTAAGAACGGAATATGTATGTGTAAGAACGGAATATATATGTGTAAGAACGGAATATATATGTGTAAGAACGGAATATATATGTGTTAGAAGTGAATATATATGTGTAAGAACTGAATATATATGTGTAAGAACGGAATATATATGTGTAAGAACGGAATATATATGTGTAGGAACGGAATATATATCTGTAAGAACTGAATATATATGTGTAAGAACTGAATATATATGCGTAAGAACTGAATATATATGCCTGAATATATATGCCTAAGAACTGAATATATATGCGTAAGAACTGAATATATATGCGTAAGAACTGAATATATATGCGTAAGAACGGAATATATATGCGTAAGAACTGAATATATATACGTAAGAACGGAATATATATGTGTAAGAACGGAATATATATGTGTAAGAACGGAATACATATGTGTAAGAACGGAATATATTTGTGTAAGAACGGAATATATATGTGTAAGAACTGAATATATATGTGTAAGAACTGAATATATATGTGTAAGAACTGAATATATATGCGTAAAAACTGAATATATGTGCCTGAATATATATGCGTAAGAACTGAATATATATGCTTAAGAACTGAATATATATGCGTAAGAACTGAATATATATGCGTAAGAACGGAAAATATATGCGTAAGAACTGAATATATATACGTAAGAACGGAATATATATGTGTAAGAACGGAATATATATGTGTAAGAACGGAATATATGTGTAAGAATATATATGCGTAAGAACGGAATATATATGCGTAAGAACGGAATATTTTTGTGTAAGAACTGAATATATATGTGTAAGAACTGAATATATATGCGTAAGTACTGAATATATATGCGAAAGAACGTTATATATATGCATAAGAACGGAATATATGTGTAAGAACGGAATATGTATGTGTAAGAACGGAATATATACGTGTAAGAACGGAATATATATGTGTAATAACAGAATATATATGTGTAAGAACGGAATATATATGAGTAAGAACTGAATATATATGTGTAAGAACTGCACATAAATGCGTAAAAACTGAATATATATGCGTAAGAACGGAATATATATGCGTAAGAACTGAATATATATGCGTAAAACTGAATATATATGCGAAAGAACGGAATATATCTGCGTAAGAACGGAATATATGTGTAAGAAAGGAATATATATGTGTAAGAACGGAATATATACGTGTAAGAACGGAATATATATGTGTAAGAACAGAATATTTATGTGTAAAAATGGAATATATATGTGTTAGAGATGAATATATATGTGTAAGAACTGAATATATATGTGTAAGAACTGAATATATATGCGTAAGAACTGAATATATATGCGTAAGAACTGAATATATATGCGTCAGAACGGAATATATATGCGTAAGAACTAAATAATAATATGCGTAAGAAAGGAATATATATGTGTAAGAACGGAATATATATGTGTAAGAACTGAATATATATGTGTAAGAACGGAATATGTACGTGTAAGAACGGAATATATATGTGTAAGAACGGAATATATATGTGTATATATGTGTAATAACGGAATATACATGTGTTTGAACTGAATATATATGTGTAAGAACTGAATATATATGCGTAAAAAACTGAATATATATGCGTAAGAACGGAATATATATGCGTAAGAACGATATATATGTGTAAGAATGGAATATGTACGTGTAAGAACGGAATATGTATGTGTAAGAACGGAATATATATGTGTAAGAACGGAATATATATGTGTAAGAACGGAATATATATGTGTTAGAAGTGAATATATATGTGTAAGAACTGAATATATATGTGTAAGAACGGAATATATATGTGTAAGAACGGAATATATATGTGTAGGAACGGAATATATATCTGTAAGAACTGAATATATATGTGTAAGAACTGAATATATATGCGTAAGAACTGAATATATATGCCTGAATATATATGCCTAAGAACTGAATATATATGCGTAAGAACTGAATATATATGCGTAAGAACTGAATATATATGCGTAAGAACGGAATATATATGCGTAAGAACTGAATATATATACGTAAGAACGGAATATATATGTGTAAGAACGGAATATATATGTGTAAGAACGGAATACATATGTGTAAGAACGGAATATATTTGTGTAAGAACGGAATATATATGTGTAAGAACTGAATATATATGTGTAAGAACTGAATATATATGTGTAAGAACTGAATATATATGCGTAAAAAACTGAATATATGTGCCTGAATATATATGCGTAAGAACTGAATATATATGCTTAAGAACTGAATATATATGCGTAAGAACTGAATATATATGCGTAAGAACGGAAAATATATGCGTAAGAACTGAATATATATACGTAAGAACGGAATATATATGTGTAAGAACGGAATATATATGTGTAAGAACGGAATATATGTGTAAGAATATATATGCGTAAGAACGGAATATATATGCGTAAGAACGGAATATTTTTGTGTAAGAACTGAATATATATGTGTAAGAACTGAATATATATGCGTAAGTACTGAATATATATGCGAAAGAACGTTATATATATGCATAAGAACGGAATATATGTGTAAGAACGGAATATGTATGTGTAAGAACGGAATATATACGTGTAAGAACGGAATATATATGTGTAATAACAGAATATATATGTGTAAGAACGGAATATATATGAGTAAGAACTGAATATATATGTGTAAGAACTGCACATAAATGCGTAAAAACTGAATATATATGCGTAAGAACGGAATATATATGCGTAAGAACTGAATATATATGCGTAAAACTGAATATATATGCGAAAGAACGGAATATATCTGCGTAAGAACGGAATATATGTGTAAGAAAGGAATATATATGTGTAAGAACGGAATATATACGTGTAAGAACGGAATATATATGTGTAAGAACAGAATATTTATGTGTAAAAATGGAATATATATGTGTTAGAGATGAATATATATGTGTAAGAACTGAATATATATGTGTAAGAACTGAATATATATGCGTAAGAACTGAATATATATGCGTAAGAACTGAATATATATGCGTCAGAACGGAATATATATGCGTAAGAACTAAATAATAATATGCGTAAGAAAGGAATATATATGTGTAAGAACGGAATATATATGTGTAAGAACTGAATATATATGTGTAAGAACGGAATATGTACGTGTAAGAACGGAATATATATGTGTAAGAACGGAATATATATGTGTATATATGTGTAATAACGGAATATACATGTGTTTGAACTGAATATATATGTGTAAGAACTGAAAATATATGCGTAAAAACTGAATATATATGCGTAAGAACGGAATATATATGCGTAAGAACGATATATATGTGTAAGAATGGAATATGTACGTGTAAGAACGGAATATGTATGTGTAAGAACGGAATATATATGTGTAAGAACGGAATATATATGTGTAAGAACGGAATATATATGTGTTAGAAGTGAATATATATGTGTAAGAACTGAATATATATGTGTAAGAACGGAATATATATGTGTAAGAACGGAATATATATGTGTAGGAACCGAATATATATCTGTAAGAACTGAATATATATGTGTAAGAACTGAATATATATGCGTAAGAACTGAATATATATGCCTGAATATATATGCCTAAGAACTGAATATATATGCGTAAGAACTGAATATATATGCGTAAGAACTGAATATATATGCGTAAGAACGGAATATATATGCGTAAGAACTGAATATATATACGTAAGAACGGAATATATATGTGTAAGAACGGAATATATATGTGTAAGAACGGAATACATATGTGTAAGAACGGAATATATATGTGTAAGAACTGAATATATATGTGTAAGAACTGAATATATATGTGTAAGAACTAAATATATATGCGTAAAAACTGAATATATATGCCTGAATATATATGCGTAAGAACTGAATATATATGCGTAAGAACTGAATATATATGCGTAAGAACTGAATATATATGCGTAAGAACGGAATATATATGCGTAAGAACTGAATATATATACGTAAGAACGGAATATATATGTATAAGAACGGAATATATATGTGTAAGAACGGAATATATGTGTAAGAATATATATGCGTAAGAACGGAATATATATGCCTAAGAACGGAATATATTTGTGTAAGAACTGAATATATATGTGTAAGAACTGAATATATATGCGTAAGTACTGAATATATATGCGAAAGAACGGAATATATATGCATAAGAACGGAATATATGTGTAAGAACGGAATATGTATGTGTAAGAACGGAATATATACGTGTTAGAACGGAATATATATGTGTAAGAACAGAATATATATGTGTAAGAACGGAATATATATGAGTAAGAACTGAATATATATGTGTAAGAACTGCACATAAATGCATAAAAACTGAATATATATGCGTAAGAACTGAATATATATGCGTAAGAACTGAATATATATGCGTAAAACTGAATATATATGCGAAAGAACGGAATATATCTGCGTAAGAACGGAATATATGTGTAAGAAAGGAATATATATGTGTAAGAACGGAATATATACGTGTAAGAACGGAATATATATGTGTAAGAACAGAATATTTATGTGTAAAAATGGAATATATATGTGTTAGAGATGAATATATATGTGTAAGAACTGAATATATATGTGTAAGAACTGAATATATATGCGTAAGAACTGAATATATATGCGTAAGAACTGAATATATATGCGTAAGAACTGAATATATATGCGTAAGTACTGAATATATATGCGTAAGAACTGAATATATATGCGTAAGAACTGAATATATATGTGTAAGAACGGAATATATATGTGTAAGAACGGAATATATATATGTGTAAGAAGTGAATATATATGTGTAAAAAGTGAATATATATGTGTACGAACTGAATGTATATGTGTAAGAACTGAATATATATGTGTAAGAACTGAATATATATGCGTAAAACTGAATACATATGCGAAAGAAGTGAATATATATGCGTAAGAACTGAATATATATGCGTAAAACTGAATGTATATGCGAAAGAACGGAATATATATGCGTAAGAACGGAATATATGTGTAAGAACGGAATATATATGTGTAAGAACGGAATATATATGTCTAAGATGGGAATAAATATGTGTAAGAACGGAATATATATGCGTAAGTACTGAATATATATGCGTAAGAACTGAATATATATGCGTAAGAACTGAATATATATGTGTAAGAACGGAATATATATGTGTAAGAATGGAATATATATATGTGTAAGAAGAGAATATGTATGTGTAAAAAGTGAATATATATGTGTACGAACTGAATGTATATGTGTAAGAACTGAATATATATGTGTAAGAACTGAATATATATGCGTAAAACTGAATACATATGCGAAAGAAGTGAATATATATGCGTAAGAACTGAATATATATGCGTAAAACTGAATGTATATGCGAAAGAACGGAATATATATGCGTTAGAACGGAATATATGTGTAAGAACGGAATATATATGTGTAAGAACGGAATATATATGTCTAAGATGGGAATAAATATGTGTAAGAACGGAATATATATGTGTAAGAACTGAATATATATGTGTAAGAACTGAATATATATGTGTAAGAACTGAATATATATGAGTAAGAACTGAATATATATGCGTAAGAACTGAATATATATGCGTAAGAACTGAATATATATGCGTAAGAACTGAATATATATGCGTCAGAACGGAATATATATGATTAAGAACTAAATAATAATATGCGTAAGAACGGAATATATATGTGTAAGAACGGAATATATATGTGTAAGAACTGAATATATATGTGTAAGAACGGAATATGTACGTGTAAGAACGGAACATATATGTGTAAGAACGGAAAAGAATATATATGTGTAAGAACGGAATATATATGTGTAAGAACGGAATATACATGCGTAAGAACGGAATATAGGTGTAAGAACGGAATATATATGTGTAAGAACGGAATATGTACTTGTAAGAACGGAATATATATGTGTAAGAACGGAATATATATGTGTATATATGTGTAATAACGGAAAATACATGTGTTTGAACTGAATATATATGTGTAAGAAGTGAATATGTATGTGTAAGAACTGAATATATATGTGTAAGAACGGAACATATACGTGTAAAAAACGGAATATGTACGTGTAAGAACGGAATATATATGTGTAAGAAATGAATATATATGCGTAAGAACTGAATATATATGCGTAAGAACTGAATATATATGCGTAAGAACTGAATATATATGCGTAAGAACTGAATATATATGCCTGAATATATATGCCTAAGAACTGAATATATATGCGTAAGAACTGAATATATATGCGTAAGAACTGAATATATATGCGTAAGAACGGAATATATATGCGTAAGAACTGAATATATATACGTAAGAACGGAATATATATGTGTAAGAACGGAATATATATGTGTAAGAACGGAATACATATGTGTAAGAACGGAATATATATGTGTAAGAACTGAATATATATGTGTAAGAACTGAATATATATGTGTAAGAACTAAATATATATGCGTAAAAACTGAATATATATGCCTGAATATATATGCGTAAGAACTGAATATATATGCGTAAGAACTGAATATATATGCGTAAGAACTGAATATATATGCGTAAGAACGGAATATATATGCGTAAGAACTGAATATATATACGTAAGAACGGAATATATATGTATAAGAACGGAATATATATGTGTAAGAACGGAATATATGTGTAAGAATATATATGCGTAAGAACGGAATATATATGCCTAAGAACGGAATATATTTGTGTAAGAACTGAATATATATGTGTAAGAACTGAATATATATGCGTAAGTACTGAATATATATGCGAAAGAACGGAATATATATGCATAAGAACGGAATATATGTGTAAGAACGGAATATGTATGTGTAAGAACGGAATATATACGTGTTAGAACGGAATATATATGTGTAAGAACAGAATATATATGTGTAAGAACGGAATATATATGAGTAAGAACTGAATATATATGTGTAAGAACTGCACATAAATGCATAAAAACTGAATATATATGCGTAAGAACTGAATATATATGCGTAAGAACTGAATATATATGCGTAAAACTGAATATATATGCGAAAGAACGGAATATATCTGCGTAAGAACGGAATATATGTGTAAGAAAGGAATATATATGTGTAAGAACGGAATATATACGTGTAAGAACGGAATATATATGTGTAAGAACAGAATATTTATGTGTAAAAATGGAATATATATGTGTTAGAGATGAATATATATGTGTAAGAACTGAATATATATGTGTAAGAACTGAATATATATGCGTAAGAACTGAATATATATGCGTAAGAACTGAATATATATGCGTAAGAACTGAATATATATGCGTAAGTACTGAATATATATGCGTAAGAACTGAATATATATGCGTAAGAACTGAATATATATGTGTAAGAACGGAATATATATGTGTAAGAACGGAATATATATATGTGTAAGAAGTGAATATATATGTGTAAAAAGTGAATATATATGTGTACGAACTGAATGTATATGTGTAAGAACTGAATATATATGTGTAAGAACTGAATATATATGCGTAAAACTGAATACATATGCGAAAGAAGTGAATATATATGCGTAAGAACTGAATATATATGCGTAAAACTGAATGTATATGCGAAAGAACGGAATATATATGCGTAAGAACGGAATATATGTGTAAGAACGGAATATATATGTGTAAGAACGGAATATATATGTCTAAGATGGGAATAAATATGTGTAAGAACGGAATATATATGCGTAAGTACTGAATATATATGCGTAAGAACTGAATATATATGCGTAAGAACTGAATATATATGTGTAAGAACGGAATATATATGTGTAAGAATGGAATATATATATGTGTAAGAAGAGAATATGTATGTGTAAAAAGTGAATATATATGTGTACGAACTGAATGTATATGTGTAAGAACTGAATATATATGTGTAAGAACTGAATATATATGCGTAAAACTGAATACATATGCGAAAGAAGTGAATATATATGCGTAAGAACTGAATATATATGCGTAAAACTGAATGTATATGCGAAAGAACGGAATATATATGCGTTAGAACGGAATATATGTGTAAGAACGGAATATATATGTGTAAGAACGGAATATATATGTCTAAGATGGGAATAAATATGTGTAAGAATGGAATATATATGTGTAAGAACTGAATATATATGTGTAAGAACTGAATATATATGTGTAAGAACTGAATATATATGAGTAAGAACTGAATATATATGCGTAAGAACTGAATATATATGCGTAAGAACTGAATATATATGCGTAAGAACTGAATATATATGCGTCAGAACGGAATATATATGATTAAGAACTAAATAATAATATGCGTAAGAACGGAATATATATGTGTAAGAACGGAATATATATGTGTAAGAACTGAATATATATGTGTAAGAACGGAATATGTACGTGTAAGAACGGAACATATATGTGTAAGAACGGAAAAGAATATATATGTGTAAGAACGGAATATATATGTGTAAGAACGGAATATACATGCGTAAGAACGGAATATAGGTGTAAGAACGGAATATATATGTGTAAGAACGGAATATGTACTTGTGAGAACGGAATATATATGTGTAAGAACGGAATATATATGTGTATATATGTGTAATAACGGAAAATACATGTGTTTGAACTGAATATATATGTGTAAGAAGTGAATATGTATGTGTAAGAACTGAATATATATGTGTTAGAACGGAACATATACGTGTAAGAACGGAATATGTACGTGTAAGAACGGAATATATATGTGTAAGAAATGAATATATATGCGTAAGAACTGAATATATATGCGTAAGAACTGAATATATATGCGTAAGAACTGAATATATATCTGTAAGAACTGAATATATATGTGTAAGAACGGAATATATATGTGTAAAAAGTGAATATATATGTGTAAGAACTGAATATATATGCGAAAGAACGGAATATATCTGCGTAAGAACGGAATATATGTGTAAGAAAGGAATATATATGTGTAAGAACGGAATATATACGTGTAAGAACGGAATATATATGTGTAAGAACAGAATATTTATGTGTAAAAATGGAATATATATGTGTTAGAGATGAATATATATGTGTAAGAACTGAATATATATGTGTAAGAACTGAATATATATGCGTAAGAACTGAATATATATGCGTAAGAACTGAATATATATGCGTCAGAACGGAATATATATGCGTAAGAACTAAATAATAATATGCGTAAGAACGGAATATATATGTGTAAGAACGGAATATATATGTGTAAGAACTGAATATATATGTGTAAGAACGGAATATGTACGTGTAAGAACGGAATATATATGTGTAAGAACGGAATATATATGTGTATATATGTGTAATAACGGAATATACATGTGTTTGAACTGAATATATATGTGTAAGATCTGAATATATATGCGTAAAAACTGAATATATATGCATAATAACGGAATATATATGCGTAAGAACGATATATATGTGTAAGAAGGGAATATGTACGTGTAAGAACGGAATATGTATGTGTAAGAACGGAATATATATGTGTAAGAACGGAATATATATGTGTAAGAACGGAATATATATGTGTTAGAAGTGAATATATATGTGTAAGAACTGAATATATATGTGTAAGAACGGAATATATATGTGTAAGAACGGAATATATATGTGTAGGAACGGAATATATATCTGTAAGAACTGAATATATATGTGTAAGAACTGAATATATATGCGTAAGAACTGAATATATATGCCTGAATATATATGCCTAAGAACTGAATATATATGCGTAAGAACTGAATATATATGCGTAAGAACTGAATATATATGCGTAAGAACGGAATATATATGCGTAAGAACTGAATATATATACGTAAGAACGGAATATATATGTGTAAGAACGGAATATATATGTGTAAGAACGGAATACATATGTGTAAGAACGGAATATATATGTGTAAGAACTGAAAATATATGTGTAAGAACTGAATATATATGTGTAAGAACTAAATATATATGCGTAAAAACTGAATATATATGCCTGAATATATATGCGTAAGAACTGAATATATATGCGTAAGAACTGAATATATATGCGTAAGAACTGAATATATATGCGTAAGAACTGAATAAATATGCGTAAGAACTGAACATATATGCGTAATAACTGAACATATATGCGTAAGAACTGAATATATATGCGTAAGAACTGAATATATACGTGTAAGAACGGAATATATATGTGTAAGAACAGAATATTTATGTGTAAAAATGGAATATATATGTGTTAGAGATGAATATATATGTGTAAGAACTGAATATATATGTGTAAGAACTGAATATATATGCGTAAGAACTGAATATATATGCGTAAGAACTGAATATATATGCGTAAGAACTGAATATATATGCGTAAGTACTGAATATATATGCGTAAGAACTGAATATATATGCGTAAGAACTGAATATATAAGTGTAAGAACGGAATATATATGTGTAAGAACGGAATATATATATGTGTAAGAAGTGAATATATGTGTGTAAAAAGTGAATATATATGTGTACGAACTGAATGTATATGTGTAAGAACTGAATATATATGTGTAAGAACTGAATATATATGCGTAAAACTGAATACATATGCGAAAGAAGTGAATATATATGCGTAAGAACTGAATATATATGCGTAAAACTGAATGTATATGCGAAAGAACGGAATATATATGCGTAAGAACGGAATATATGTGTAAGAACGGAATATATATGTGTAAGAACGGAATATATATGTCTAAGATGGGAATAAATATGTGTAAGAACGGAATATATATACGTAAGTACTGAATATATATGCGTAAGAACTGAATATATATGCGTAAGAACTGAATATATATGTGTAAGAACGGAATATATATGTGTAAGAACGGAATATATATATGTGTAAGAAGAGAATATATATGTGTAAAAAGTGAATATATATGTGTACGAACTGAATATATATGCGTAAGAACGGAATATATATGCGTAAGAACGATATATATGTGTAAGAACGGAATATGTACGTGTAAGAACGGAATATGTATGTGTAAGAACGGAATATATATGTGTAAGAACGGAATATATATGTGTAAGAACGGAATTTATATGTGTAAGAAGTGAATATATATATGTGTAAGAACTGAATATATATGTGTAAGAACGGAATATATATGTGTAAGAACGGAATATATATGTGTAGGAACGGAATATATATGTGTAAGAACTGAATATATATGTGTAAGAACTGAATATATATGCGTAAGAACTGAATATATATGCCTGAATATATATGCCTAAGAACTGAATATATATGCGTAAGAACTGAATATATATGCGTAAGAACGGAATATATATGCGTAAGAACTGAATATATATACGTAAGAACGGAATATATATGTGTAAGAACGGAATATATATGTGTAAGAACGGAATATATATGTGTAAGAACGGAATATATATGTGTAAGAACTGAATATATATGTGTAAGAACTGAATATATATGTGTAAGAACTGAATATATATGCGTAAAAACTGAATATATGTGCCTGAATATATATGCGTAAGAACTGAATATATATGCTTAAGAACTGAATATATATGCGTAAGAACTGAATATATATGCGTAAGAACTGAATATATATGCGTAAGAACTGAATATATATGCGTAAGAACTGAATATATATGCGTCAGAACGGAATATATATGCGTAAGAACTAAATAATAATATGCGTAAGAACGGAATATATATGTGTAAGAACGGAATATATATGTGTAAGAACTGAATATATATGTGTAAGAACGGAATATGTACGTGTAAGAACGGAATATATATGTGTAAGAACGGAATATATATGTGTATATATGTGTAATAACGGAATATACATGTGTTTGAACTGAATATATATGTGTAAGAACTGAATATATATGCGTAAAAACTGAATATATATGCGTAAGAACGGAATATATATGCGTATGAACGATATATATGTGTAAGAAGGGAATATGTACGTGTAAGAACGGAATATGTATGTGTAAGAACGGAATATATATGTGTAAGAACGGAATATATATGTGTAAGAACGGAATATATATGTGTTAGAAGTGAATATATATGTGTAAGAACTGAATATATATGTGTAAGAACGGAATATATATGTGTAAGAACGGAATATATATGTGTAGGAACGGAATAAATATCTGTAAGAACTGAATATATATGTGTAAGAACTGAATATATATGCGTAAGAACTGAATATATATGCCTGAATATATATGCCTAAGAACTGAATATATATGCGTAAGAACTGAATATATATGCGTAAGAGCTGAATATATATGCGTAAGAACGGAATATATATGCGTAAGAACTGAATATATATACATAAGAACGGAATATATATGTGTAAGAACGGAATATATATGTGTAAGAACGGAATACATATGTGTAAGAACGGAATATATATGTGTAAGAACTGAATATATATGTGTAAGAACTGAATATATATGTGTAAGAACTAAAAATATATGCGTAAAAACTGAATATATATGCCTGAATATATATGCGTAAGAACTGAATATATATGCGTAAGAACTGAATATATATGCGTAAGAACTGAATATATATGCGTAAGAACGGAATATATATGCGTAAGAACTGAATATATATACGTAAGAACGGAATATATATGTATAAGAACGGAATATATATGTGTAAGAACGGAATATATGTGTAAGAATATATATGCGTAAGAACGGAATATATATGCCTAAGAACGGAATATATTTGTGTAAGAACTGAATATATATGTGTAAGAACTGAATATATATGCGTAAGTACTGAATATATATGCGAAAGAACGGAATATATATGCATAAGAACCGAATATATGTGTAAGAACGGAATATGTATGTGTAAGAACGGAATATATACGTGTTAGAACGGAATATATATGTGTAAGAACAGAATATATATGTGTAAGAACGGAATATATATGAGTAAGAACTGAATATATATGTGTAAAAACTGAATATATATGCGTAAGAACTGAATATATATGCGTAAGAACTGAATATATATGCGTAAAACTGAATATATATGCGAAAGAACGGAATATATCTGCATAAGAACGGAATATATGTGTAAGAAAGGAATATATATGTGTAAGAACGGAATATATACGTGTAAGAACGGAATATATATGTGTAAGAACAGAATATGTATGTGTAAAAATGGAATATATATGTGTTAGAGATGAATATATATGTGTAAGAACTGAATATATATGTGTAAGAACTGAATATATATGCGTAAGAACTGAATATATATGCGTAAGAACTGAATATATATGCGTAAGAACTGAATATATATGCGTAAGTACTGAATATATATACGTAAGAACTGAATATATATGCGTAAGAACTGAATATATATGTGTAAGAACGGAATATATATGTGTAAGAACGGAATATATATATGTGTAAGAAGTGAATATATATGTGTAAAAAGTGAATATATATGTGTACGAACTGAATGTATATGTGTAAGAACTGAATATATATGTGTAAGAACTGAATATATATGCGTAAAACTGAATACATATGCGAAAGAAGTGAATATATATGCGTAAGAACTGAATATATATGCGTAAAACTGAATGTATATGCGAAAGAACGGAATATATATGCGTAAGAACGGAATATATGTGTAAGAACGGAATATATATGTGTAAGAACGGAATATATATGTCTAAGATGGGAATACATATGTGTAAGAACGGAATATATATGCGTAAGTACTGAATATATATGCGTAAGAACTGAATATATATGCGTAAGAACTGAATATATATGTGTAAGAACGGAATATATATGTGTAAGAACGGAATATATATATGTGTAAGAAGAGAATATATATGTGTAAAAAGTGAATATATATGTGTACGAACTGAATGTATATGTGTAAGAACTGAATATATATGTGTAAGAACTGAATATATACGCGTAAAACTGAATACATATGCGAAAGAAGTGAATATATATGCGTAAGAACTGAATATATATGCGTAAAACTGAATGTATATGCGAAAAGAACGGAATATATATGCGTTAGAACGGAATATATGTGTAAGAACGGAATATATATGTGTAAGAACGGAATATATATGTCTAAGATGGGAATAAATATGTGTAAGAACGGAATATATATGTGTAAGAACTGAATATATATGTGTAAGAACTGAATATATATGTGTAAGAACTGAATATATATGAGTAAGAACTGAATATATATGCGTAAGAACTGAATATATGTTTAACAACTGAATATATATGCGTAAGAACTGAATATATATGCATAAGAACGGAATATATATGCGTAAGAACGGAATATATATGTGTAAAAACGGAATATATGTGTAAGAACTGAATATATATGTGTAAGAACTGAATCTGTATGCGTAAGAAGCTGAATATATGCGTAAGAACTGAGTATATATGCGTAAGAACGGAATATATATTTGTCAGAACTGAATATATGTGTAAAAACTGAATATATAT
>JAWPHD010019847.1:0-33968 GCA_037043455.1 Cyrtodaria siliqua | reverse complement strand
ACTAGTCCTCCGGACTAGCCGTTTAAAAAAGTTACTGTCGAACCCTGTATATTAATATATTATACTTCATTTGCAAATTGCATATTTCCTTCTTTGTACAATGTGACATCGTCCGGTCGCTATTCAGTGATAGTGACAGGCCCTAGTCCAAGAGCTGTATTTTTGAATGCGTAAAATATACGACATTGTTTTGTTTTGTTTATAAGATTCGGTATGATATAACAAATAATGTGTGGTGCTTCGGTCCATATGAAGTTTATGGACTGGGCAGTCAGACTTCAGTCTCCATTTCTTCTTGTAAATGCTCACTTTCACTACGTTTCTGGGTCGCCTCTGCTCTACTCTCTTTTGTCTTTCCTCTCTCTGCACTTCGGTGAGGTCTCGACTGATTATGACTTATTTATGTTTGTCATCCACTTTTGATATGAACTTAGCATTGGCCAATAGAAACTTCCTTGGTTTTTTATTGTCCAGTATTACCTTTGTGACTCTATTTGTACCAGGTGTTGGTTTGCCTTGTCTAAATAGAGCTTACAAGCTTTAGTTCTCTTCTCCTTCTATTCTACATTTACTTAAATCTCTCCTCTACCATTTTGTTAACATCTTCTCTAGGTCTGACTGCCTGCAACTGCTCAGTCCATAAACTTGCATTGACCTCATTACCATACATTATTTGTTTAAATATATCTTAAATACTGTATTAAAATGCTTTCAACTTTACTTATTTCTTCAGTATCATATTAATCATTCATCAACATGATCAAGGCCATTCTGGAACACACGGGCAAGTGAAATTTTCGTGCCCTTTTTTCTTGTGGTTGTTTTTTCCACTTAAGACTTTTGATTTCTTGACAGCAATTTAGGCGAGACGCTTAATGTTGACAGGCCGGCTTTCTTGTCTTTATCATGAACCCTGTATTGTTTCAGGTGCTACTTCCCTGTTATTGTTTCAGGTGCTCTGAAAACGATGATCATGGCTCCAGCGATAAATGGAGTGTTTAGACCAAAAAAATAAATATGTGTGTTTCCTATTGCAGGCATTTTTTTTTTTTTTTTTTTGGAGCAAGACATTGTGAGATTCTACGTGTATTTATCTCATAAATCCCGTACAAGTTGATGATACAACTGAAAGTTTCTCTGTGATGTCAGTTTACCTCGATATATTGTGATAAATCATTGTTCAGAACAATTTTTTTTAAAAAAAAAATTTCATAAAAAGTTTTAGGGTCGGCCCCTTAAAAATAGGGTCGGTCGGGCCACCGGAAACAGTTTTTTTTTTTTTGGCCTTACAAGATAATTTGCAGAACTTTGCAGTTCAGCAGATGAGAAGGTTCTAGGCCCATTCTAGATATATTTTTTTCATGTGTTCATACAAGTTTGTTAGAACCATGCAACATTTTTGTGTTGGTGAGCCAGGGCACTTGTTTGGCCATTTTTGAGGCCAAATTGGCTCCTTTTGGGGCCATAATTCGGCCCCATTCCCCTCCCCTAAAAGTATATATGTTTCCCCTTTTCCTGTGAAAAATTCCCCTCTTAATTTTTTTTTTTTAAATATCTGACGTTTTTAAACTCCAATACACATGATACAGGAAAATGTTTTGCCATTTGCAATGGTACATTCTTGCTGCCACTTAAATCATAGAAAAATCACACTAATTTGTGTTTCTTAGAAATTCCCCTTTGAGATGAAAACAGTGCAAAATTCCCCTTCTGGAGTTTGGATTTTTTTTTTAAAAATCATTCTCATACTTCTAGGCCAAGTTTATCTGGTGGGGACAACCAACTCTGGCAAATCAACGCTGTTCAACACGTTTCTGTCATCTGACTACTGCAAGTCTACCTGCAGGGATATTGTACAGAGGGCAACAGTCTCTAGGTGGCCAGGTGAGTATATTCAGCCTCTAAATCAGTGTTCCATAAAAATTCCTTTCTGGCTCCTTAGACTTAGTGGGTTTGAAGTTTAAAACAGTTCCATCTTTGCATATATGTGACAAAATTGTTAAATCTGCCCGACTGTTCATTTTATAATATATATCAGTTGTCCAAAAAATGTTTGAAGAGGCTTTAAATTCATTTTTCTAAAGAAAATTGTATTGTAGGTGAAATGGGGTACACATTTGTTCTGGAAGCATATTGGTGAGCTTCATCAAATGAGGTTTTAACCTAACCATTCATTTATAACCCTTTTGTTTTTTGTCACATAACATGGGGTCTGGGAGTGCAGTAAAGCCATGACTTATTTCTTGTCATACACTAGTGTATTACAGATACAAATGGGGACCGAATCACTGTGTTTGTATCCGTTAAAACTTTTAATACCAATTGTTTTCATGGTATATCATACGGAACGTTCAGACGCCTTAATTATTTATCATTATTTGAAATCTTACTTCATAAAATGAACGTTAGTAACGTTAAATTTGGTTTAGGGTGTCGCATTATTTGTAAGGCGAACGCATTTACAACCGCGTAACGTAGCGACGTCATGTAAGCAAAAAAACAACGTCATGATTTGCCTTACAAATTGCCGCCGTATATAAGGAAAATTGACAACATTAAAGTGAAACTATCACGCCGTAGGTGGGTTATGTGATAAACAGAATCTTACATTCGTGACTGTGTTATTGACTTTAATAAACTCGTTTATTAAAATCAATAATACACAGTCACTCATGTAAGATCCTCTTTATAATGATTACCTCGACTCCTGGTATTTCCCTATAGAAGATACATTTAGTATACACATAAATGCTTGATGCCAAGAATCTGCACTGTGACAAGTGTGATTTTTTTGACATAGCAGTCACTTTTCTGGCGGTAGCAGCCACATTTAAATCAACTATATCTCAGCAACCGCTGCTTGAATTTTCCTGAAACTTTGTCAGATGCTTTGTTGGATCTAGGGACATCACATAATGCCAAAAGTACCAAAGTCAAGGTCATATTTTGCGTTATTTTCCCAAAACTTACCTTGGTTAGGTAATTTAACCTTGGTTAGGTAATTTAACCTTGGTTAGGTAAGTTTACCTCAGTTAACTGTATGTGATTGCCTCATTTTTGTCTCACCCACGATAGTGGGTAGCGAGACATAGCGGTCATTTTCGCGGAGGCAAAGGCGGCCACATTTTAGATCAACTATATCCCAACAACTGCTGCTCAGATTTTTCTGAAACTTTTTTCAGATGTTTTATTGGGTCAAGGGACGTCATGTAATGCCAAAATTACCAAGGTCAAGGTCATATTTTGCTTTATTTTCCCAAAACTTAACATTGGTTAGGTAACTTAAACCCAGTTAACTTTATGTGATTGCCTCATTTTATGTCTTCGATACTCGGCCATATGTATTATTGGCATGGGTGGACATCGCTGAACGACAAAAAGTACCAAGGTCAAGGTGGTTAGGTAAGTTAACCTCAGTTAACTTTTTCTGATAACTTTAATTTTGTTTGATACTTGGTCATATGTATTTTTGGCATTGGTGGACATCACTGAACGACAAAATTACCAAGGTCAAGGTAACATTTTACGTTATTTTCCCCAAACTTAAGCTTGGTTAGGTAACTTACCTCAGTTCACTTTATGTGATTGTTGAACTTTATGTCTTTGATACTTGGTCATATGTATTATTGGCATTGGTGGACATCGCTGGACGACAAAAAATACCAAGGTCAAGGTCATATTTTGCTTTATTTTCTCCAAACTTCACCTTAGGTAACTTAACCTTGGTTAGGTAACTTAACATCAGTTAACTTTGTGTGATTGCCTCTTTTTATGTCTTTGATACTTGGCCATACGTGTATTGTTGGCAGCACAAATTTAATAAAATATTTCATATGCCGTTTGCCGCAGTGGGTGAGACACCCTCAGACCGAGGTCTTGCCAATTGTTAGAATTGGTTGACATCACTGAACGACAAAAATTACCAAGGTCAAAATCATATTTTGCTTATTTTCCCCAAACTTTACCTTGCTTAAACCACTTAACCTCAGTCAACTTTATGTGATTGCCTCAATTTGTGTCTTTGATACTTCGTCATATGTATTGTTGGCATTGGTGGACATCACTGAATGACAAAAATTACCAAGGTCAAGGTCATATTTTGCGTTATTTTTCCCAAACTTAACCTTGGTTAGGTACCTTAACCTCAGTTAACTTTATGTGATTGTCTCACTTTATGTCTTTGATACTTGGTGATATGTATTGTAGGCATTGGTGGACATCGTATTTTGCGTTATTTTCCCAAACTTAACCTTAGTTAGGTAACATAACCTTAGTTAGGTACTTAACCTCAGTTAACTTTATGTGATTGCCTCTCTTTATATCTTTGATACTTGGTCATGTGTATTGTTAGCATTTGTCGACATTGCTAGATGACAAAAAGTATCAAGGTCATATTTTGCATTATTTTCCCAAAACCACCTCGGTTAAACAACTTAACCTCAGTAACTTAACTTCTTATGATTACCTCGGTTTTATTTGTTTGATACTTGGTCATATGAAGTATTGTCTTTGGTGGACATCATTTAAGGCCAAATAAAATTATACCTGTGTTTACTGTAACATTGCTGAAAAAAATTGGGTAGGTAGGTAGGCATTTTATTTTATTTTATTTTTTGGCGAAGTTAATTTAAGGTGGCGATGAGCTTTGATGAATGGGAAAATGTGGTATTTTAAAAACTACAATAGATAACAATATGAAATTGTGTATGTGTTATTGCTTCCCAATAGGCATGGCAACAACTGGCTCTTTTCCCAATCACTTGCAATTATTGCAAAGGGGTAAAACAGTTTAATTTATTTTTCGCAAGTCCGGAAGAGGGTCAGTTCCAACAGCAGGACAATGAGCACATGAGTCGGCCGTGATAGCGTGAACAAAATTATTAAAAAAAAAAAAAAAAAAATTTTTTTTTTTAATCTTTTTTTTTTCAATAAAAAAAAAAATGAGTCGGGGGTGTTTTCAGCGGGTCGGTCGGGTTACAGTAAACTCAGGTATAATTTTATTTGGCCTAAGCACAAATTTAATAAAATATTTCATATGCCGTTTGCCACGGCGGCCGAGACACCCTGAGACCGAGGTCTTGTTTTATTATCATGATTATGGACATCAAAAGTGATACCAATAATTTTATCATGGACATCACTACAACCTGTAACCATTTCTAACTGCCTTTGAATTTAAACCATACCATTGGCTGATCAAATTGTTACTGAATTAAAGGGACACACGAGAATCTTGATTTTGTTACGAACTAGCCGGCGTCCCATTTTTCTACATAACTTGCATAAATTTGTTCAATCATTGATATTAATTGTTAAGAACAGTATAAAGGAAATTGTTTTTGCACATTACCGGGTATTATGGCTCCCAAAGTGTGGTAGGGGAGCCATATTGATTTTGTGCTTTCTGTCTGTCTGTCTGCGTGTCTGTGTCACAAACGATGTCCGATCAATAACTACAGAATGGTTGGATGTAGGGTCCTCAAACTTGGAAGGATGGTTGGTCATGACAAGAAGAAGACCCCTATTGATTTTGGGGTCACTAGGTCAAAGGTCAAGGCTGTAGGTCTGTCTGTGTCACAAACGATGTCCGATCAATAACTAGAGAATGGTTGGACCTACGGTCCTCAAACTTAGAAGGATGGTTGGTCATGACCAGTAGATGACCCCTATTGATTTTGGGGTCACTAGGTCAAAGGTCAAGGTCGCGGGGACCTTCACTATCAAAACGATGTCCGATCAATAACTAGAGAATGGTTGGACCTAGGGTCCTCAAACTTGGAAGGATGGTTGGTCAGGACCAGTAGATGACCCCTATTGATTTATTTTTTTTGTTTACATTTTATTTTTTTTATTATTGATTTTTTTTAAAAATAATTTTTTTTTTAAATTTTTGCATAAAAAGTTTTAGGGTCGGCCCCTTAAAAAAAAAGGGTCGGTCGGGTTACCTGAACCACACATATTTTTGATGTGGCCTTACTGATACAGATAGTAGATACAGTCACAGGGATATTGAATATCAAAACGATCTCAGATCAATAGAGAACGGTTGGTCGTAGAGTCGTCAATTATGCCTGTTCGGGTGAGTGGGGGAGCCATACGTTTTTGTCCGATGGACAATAACAAATTCTAGTTAACTGTTGATAATATTCACCAATAATATATTTAAACCTATGCCAGAATAAGAAAAAATTAGCTCGACTATTCGAAGAATAAGAGAGCTTATGTAATCACCCCGGGGTCGGCGTCGGCGTCCCACATCAAGGTTTGCGTGTAAGCTGTGTTTACAAGTCTATATCTCTTACATTTCTTATCCTAGCACAACCAAATTTGGCCATTGGCTTCCTTATAGAATTATCTTAAGGGCTACATAAGCAATTTTGGTTCCTGTAACCCATGGGCTCCCATGGAACACAAATTATGATAGCCCATAAAATGTGTCCCATTTCACATCAAATTTTGCGTGTAAGCTGTGTTTACAAGTTTACAAGTCTATATCTCTTACAATTCTTACCCTAGCACAACCAAAATTGGCCATTAGCTTCCTTATAGCATTAACTTAAGGGCTGCTTAAGTAATTTAAGTAATTTTGGTTCCTGTAACCCCTGGGCTCCCATGGAACCCAAATTCTGATAGCCCTTAAAATGTGTTGTTTCACATCAAATTTTGCGTGTAAGCTGTGTTTACAGGTCTATATCTCTTACATTTCTTGTCCTAGCTGAACTAAATTTTGGAATTGGTTTCCTTAAAGTATGTTGTAAAGGGTTGGATAAGTAATTTTGTCTTCTGCAAATTCTGGTCTCCCATGGAACCCAAATTGTGATGGCCCATAAAATGTGCAATAAAGGCAGATCTAGGTTTGCTCCCTTTCTGTGTTGTTTTAGTCATTTCTTACACATATATGTTGCCCACTCCCCCGACACCCCCGCCTCTCACCCCCCCCCCCCCCCCCCCCCCCCCCCCCCCCCACCTCCCACCACTTGAAACTATTTTTTTTCTTTACATATTTCTGTGTTGTTTTAGTCAATTCTTACACATGTATGTTGCCCCCTCCCCCCACCCACCCCCAACCCACTCCTGCCTCTCACCCCCACTTCCCCAACATAGAAGCATCCCCGCTTCTTACACATAGATATTGCCCACCCACCCCCACTCCCCCCCCAATCGAAATATTTTTATTTTGTTTTACCATATTTCTGTGTTATTTTGGTCAATTCTTACATAGCTTCTTACACATATATGTTGCCCTCCCCACCCCCCGCCTCTCCCCATCCCCACTCAAAACTCGATTTTTTATTTATTTATTTTTTACCTACTTTTGTGTTGTTTTGGTGAATTCTTACACATATATGTTGCCCTCACCACCCCCACTCACCCCCACCATCCACCCCACCTCTCCTCCCCCCACCCCACTCAAAACTCGGATTTGTTTTATTAGCTCTACTGGCCGAAGGCCAGCAGAGCTTATGGGATGCCGAGTTGTCCGTCGTCCATCCGTCCGTCGTCCGTTGTTAACTTTTGTCTCGTTAAGACGATAGGGCCTTCATTTTTCATCCGATCTTTACCAAACTTTAACAGGTTGTTAATATCAATGAAAGCTCGGATGAGTTCGAAAACCAGCCAGATCGGACAAGTAACAGCGGAGTTATGGCCCTTGATTTAGTTAATAATGCTATATTGCTAAATTTTGCCTTGTTAAGACGATAGGGCCTTCATTTTTCTTCCTATCTTTACCAAACTTTACTACATTGTTAATATCAATGAAAGCTCGGACAAGTTCGAAAACCAGCCAGATCGAACCAGTATCAGCGGAGTTGTAGCCCTTGATTTAGTTAAAAATGCTATATTTTGCATCGTTAAGACGATAGGGGCTTCATTGTTCATCCGATCTTTACCAATCTTTATCAGATTGTTAATGTCGTTGAAAGCTCGAACAAGTTTGAAAACCAGCCATATCGGACCAGTAACAGCGAAGTTATGGCCCTTGATTTAGTTAAAAATGCTATATTTTGCCTCGTTAAGACGATAGGGGCTTCATTGTTCATCCGATCTTTACCAAACTTGATCAGATTGTTAATATCAATGAAAGCTTGGACAAGTTTAAAAACCAGCCATATCGAAATAGTAACAGCGGAGTTATGGCCCTTGATTTAGTTAAAATGCTATATTTTGCCTCGTTAAGACTATAGGGGCTTCATTGTTCATCCGATCTTTACCAAACTTTGTCAGATTGTTAATATCAATGAAAGCTCAGACAAGTTTGAAAACCAGCCATATCGGACCAGTAACATCGGAGTTATGGCCCTTGATTTACTTCAAAATGATATATTTTGCCTCGTTAAGATGATAGCGCCTTCATTTTTCATCCGATCTTTACCAAACTTCATGAAATTGTTAATGTCTATGAAAGGTTGGTCAAGTTCTAAAACCAACCAGATCGGACCAGTAACAGCGGAGTTATGGCCTTTGATTTTGTTAAAAATGCTATAATATGCCTCGTCATACGATAGGGCCTTCATTTTGCATCTGATCTTTGCCAAACTTTACCAGATTTTACAACTGTCTTTTTTATATTATTATTAATTTTATTTTAATTATTATAATTTGTATTTTTATTTTATTTTTTTTTTATTTTTTTATTTTTTTTTTATTTTTTTTTTTAATTATTATGTGGTTTTTTTTTTTTTTCATATATTTTTTTTTTTTTTTTTTTTTTTTTTTTTCATATATATATATATATTTTTTTTTTTTTTAGCTCTATGTTGGACCAGTCGGACCAGTAACAGAGGAGTTATGGCACTTGATTTAGTTAAAAATAAATGCTATATTTTGCCTCGTTAATACGGTATGGCCTTCATTTTTCATCTGATCTTTACCAAACTTTACCAGATTCTTTAGTTATGGCCCTTGATTTAGTCAAAAAGCTGTTTTTTTGCCCGAAACTTTAAAAAAAACGTAAATGGCAGTCACTCGCTTCATTGATGTTATAAGAGCCATGTTAGCCAGTAGAGCGTCCACAGGCCCTCTTGGGCCTCTTGTTTATTTTTTGTTTTGTTTTTACATATTTCTGTGTAGTTTTGGTCAATTCTTACACATAGTTATGTTGTGCCTCCAGCCCCACCCCACATTGTTGTAGCCTTGTTTTCTGATGGTATATACTAGCTATATATTTATTATTCTCTGAAAAATTGAATAGTCGAGCTGCGCTGTTCTCCGACAGCTCTTGTTTAGTTATATAATTATGCAAGCAGTTTTAAAGTCAAAATGATGCTAGATCATTAAATACAAGACAAACATTTTAATGCTTGATGACAACTTGACAGAGTGTCCCCATTGGCTGATCATCAATCAAAGAGCTACTGAATACATCAGCATAATCTGACTTTTCCTAGAAAAATCTTATTGAGAATTGAATATTGTTTAACGGCTCATCAACACAGTATAGGTTATTTAGAGCCACACCAGAGATATATAGGAATCCGGGAACCGTGCCCTACTCTTATTATCGAATAGATTCATATGGTTCTTTAAGTTTCATGATAAAATTGTCATATCAATCAAAGTTTGGTGTCAGCACCATACTGCTCATTTCTGATGTTTGGTTTGGTGTCAGCACCATACTGCTCATTTCTGATGTTTGGTTTGGTGTCAGCACCATACTGCTCAGGTCTGACGTTTGGTTTGGTGTCAGCACCATACTGCTCAGGTCTGACGTTTGGTTTGGTGTCAGCACCATACTGCTCAGGTCGGACGTTTGGTTTGGTGTCAGCACCATACTGCTCAGGTCTGACGTTTGGTTTGGTGTCAGCACCATACTGCTCAGGTCTGATGTTTGGTTTGGTGTCAGCACCATTCTGCTCAGGTCTGATGTTTGGTTTGGTGTCAGCACCATACTGCTCAGGTCTGATGTTTGGTTTGGTGTCAGCACCATTCTGCTCAGGTCTGATGTTTGGTTTGGTGTCAGCACCATACTGCTCAGGTCTGACGTTTGGTTTGGTGTCAGCACCATTCTGCTCAGGTCTGATGTTTGGTTTGGTGTCAGCACCATACTGCTCAGGTCTGACGTTTGGTTTGGTGTCAGCACCATACTGCTCAGGTCTGACGTTTGGTTTGGTGTCAGCACCATACTGCTAAGTTTGGTTTGGTGTCAGCACCATACTGCTCAGGTCTGACGTTTGGTTTGGTGTCAGCACCATACTGCTCAGTTTGGTTTGGTGTCGCACCATACTGCTCAGGTCTGACGCGTTTGGTTTGGTGTCAGCACCATACTGTCCAGGTCTGATGCGTTTGGTTTGGTGTCAGCACCATACTGCTCAGGTCTGACATTTGGTTTCACCATAGATTTGGATGAAATCAGGCTGAAAATGCGTAAAGAAATTAACTCGCCCGGTTACTGTATAATATGGCAGACGTTTTTGTCGGTGGAAGAGAAAAGGTGTAATATCGTCTATTTCAACAAGCTAGGGGCTCCAAAATAACAACTATGGTAATTGCGCTAAAATAAATTAGACTTTATGAATCACACCGCAATACCAACATCATAGTTAAATAACATTTGCGATGGAGACCTGTAGCTCATTTTACATCATATGCTAACATTTATAACACATAAAATGTCAGCCGTATCTTATGCATTAATATGAATATTAAGGAGGTGAATTTTCATCGAAAGCTTGTTTTCAAATCCTGTACATGTACTATTCAAACATTGTTCATCGCATTTCTTGAATAAATACTGTTTAAACCAACTCGCCAAATAACAGCAAAATTACACTACAAAACCATTTATCAAAACTCTATCCAGGTGTTCAGGTCATATAAAAATGTATATGTGCCAGTTACAAGTAAAGGATTATTCACAGGTTCTTCAAATACGGTGACACCCATGATTGAATATGCATACAATGAATTTTGTGAGTTGATAACTTCTAATTTGATGCTCCAGTTTTGGGTTTTGGCTTGGCTAGTTGTCAGTAGGCTTAGAAACCGTGTACATCTGTTGTAAAAGGTGCCTGTTAATGGTGGAATGATTGATTGAATTGGATTTTATAGTCGAACCAACAGCTAAGGTCATATGGCGACTTTCCAGCTTCCATTGGTGGAGGAAGACCCCAGGTGCCCCTCCGGGCATTTTCGTGCACGGGCGGGCACCTGGGTAGAACCACCGACGTTCCGCAAGCCAGCTGGATAGCTTCCTCACATAAAGATTCCTAGGCCCCTGAGGGATCGAACCTATAGCGGTGAGGGGGCAAGTGATTTCAAGTCAGAGACGTTAACCACTCGGTCACGGACGCCCCTTTTACTGTGTAGATAAGAAGTAATGTTCAGGTCCACTCTTTATGTTAGGCCACATAAAAAAATGTGTGGTTCAGGTAACCCTACCGACCCTATTTTAAGGGGCCGACCCTAAAACTTTTTATGCAAAAAAAAAAGATAAAAAAATTAAAAAATTTAAAAAAAAGAAGAGAAATTTTGTTGATCTAACTCAAGGTATAGTAATTTAACATATTAAATTCATTATCAGAATTGAATTCATTATTGAGAGAAAAAAAAGCCTACCTACCTACCCTATTTTTTATGCCAGTGTTACCTGAACCACACATATTATTTTGTTTGGCCTTTGGCCCCTTAGAATGGAAAGTATCATTATTTGTCAGTTTTAAGTCGAAACCCTAGACCCCTACAAAAAGCCTGACATACTCCCTTTTAAACCATACCATTTTATCAAATTAAATCAACTGATAATCTGTTGTTGAACTAGGAACCACCTTGAATCTCATCAAGTTCCCGATAGCTCACCTGAACCAGTATCATAAATACCTGCGTGTTCAGCGACTGCAGGAGGACAGGATGAAGGACGAAGAGAAGAGAAACAAGAACAACGATCGCCTGAGGAAGTATGGGAAGAGCAACAATGCTGTTCTGTTTGGTGAGATACATAAACGTCAAACCTGTAAGAGAATAGCACAGTAGGTCTCTTCAAACAGGTCATCCTTTTCGATTTTTGTTCACAACATTTAAACCTGAGCCAATATTGATTTATATTATATATTCTGTGATGAATTATAGAAATTTCCCAGTTTGAGAAAATCTATAACATATCCCTTCCTCTACTGTGCTATCTCGCCTAGTGTGCAAGATAGCTCAGTAGGCAAATGTTATGAACTAAACGATAGACGTCACGATATTACGTCACGAAATGACGTCATGATATTACTCTGTGCTGTCGCCAAAGGAGTGACAGAAGAAGGGATACTTGTGTCAAAGACGATTTAAAAGAAATTCGTCAAAGAATATATATTGTATAGTTTAATTAACATTTTTGTCGTGATACGGAAAATAATTCACTCGTGAGAAATATTCTTGCGATATAGAAACTCTTGCGAAAACGCACTCGTTTCTATATCGCAAGAATCTTTCTCACTCGGGAATTATTTCCCGTATCACTTCAACAATGTTAATTAAACTCTATATACTGTTCAGTGCCTGTTTTTTACCAGTTGATCTTACCGACAATACAACTGGCAGATTCTCCAGAAGTTTAACCCTTAAACTGCTAAGCACGACTATAATAGCTTTTGCGTCCATTGTTAACTCAGATCAGCCTGCGAGTAACATGCAGGCTGATCAGGGTTTACAACGTCCAGCTTCTGATCAGTCATTTCTCCCAAAACACCCCTTTGTCACATGGAATGGATTAATGCTAAGAGGTTTTTGCGCACAATATGACCTATTTTAACACCATTCAAATTTCAGAAGTAGCCTTTAAAAGTCCTTAAATCCACTCCAGCGTTAAAAAGTCCTTAAATTCTGACAAAATGTTATTAAAGGCCTTGAATTTCACGATCAGTTGATTAATTATACAAGAGGAATAATATCTGATAATTCTGTATGAACCATGATATATATGTAGTGGGTTAAGGGTTAGGAGTTTACATGAATGTATGCTTGGCAATAAGAAGTTTTGAATAAAAAAAGAAAGAATTTTGGTCTCCCGAAAAAATACAGTTAGAAGGTTCCAGCACTTCAGATAAGTTTTTAGAGGTATTTCATTGAAAAAATGAATTAGTAGATAAATCAGCATTGAACATTTACCGTTTCAGTACAAAAAAGGCATGCAGATTAGTCCGATTGAGAACATAGTGTTCAGAGGCGTAGCCTATCCTATACGCAGATAAGCGGGTGCGTACGGAAATTTTGACAAGGAAACAATAATAATGTATTTCACAGCAGTTTGAATGATTTATAACGTATATAGCTGCATATGACAAAAAATGGTTTAACTACGCTCCTGGTGTTACAAGTTTTAAATGTAACGAGAAAGGAAGCTAAACCAGCACACAAAAATGTAATTAGGCCAAATAAAAATTGTAACATTGCTGAAAAAAATAGGGTCTAGGTAGGTAGGTATTTTTTTTATTTTTTTTTTATTTATTTTTTTTTTTTTTTTTTTTTTGGCTAAGTTACATTTAAGGTGGCGATGAGCTTTGATAAATGGGAAAATGTGGTATTTTAAAAACTACAATAGATAACAGTGTGAAATTGTGTATGTTTTATTGTTTTCCAAAAGGCCTGGCAACAACTGGCTCTTTTCCCAAACACTTGCAATTATTGCAATGGGGTAAAACAGTTTTAAATTAAGAGGGTCAGCTCCAACAGCAGTGCAATGAGCACATGAGTCCGATTTTATATCGGTACGACAGGTGACCTGTAACTCTGGGCATTTACCGCCCTGTTTGTGGTACTTGTCAAACAATTCAACAATCGATTCTTTATGGAGAGTGCATGCCATAACATTGAGCACTTCCATATGCTTGCATTTTTGAAACTGTACAGCCAAAACAGCACTGGGAGATGCCATTTTGACTGTTTTATATACATATATAAAATACATTTATATACCTGTACACTGTGTACCGTAATATTCACACGCTGTCAAAACCGCACCTCGAAATTGAAAATGCACCCTTATCGCGTGAACATTATTTTATCAATAATTTTTAGCTCTACTGATCAGAGATCAGCAGAGCTTATGCCGTGGTCCGGCGTCCGGCGTCTGTCTGTCTGTCCGTCTGTCTGTAAACTTTTTTTTGTAGCGACTTCTCCTCTGAAACTACTGGATGGATTTTCATGAAACTTTACAGAAATGTTGCCCATGAAGTCTAGTTGATCCTAGCAAAAATTCATGTTGATGTGAAATCCAAGATGGCCGCCAGATCTAAAAATAGGTTTTTAAAAAACAAGTTTGTAGCGAAAACTATAAGTGATATTGATATGGGACTTTTTCTAAAATGATCAGCATGACATGATGTTGGTCCTTGTTGAAAATCGTTTTGATTCGACATTAAACATGGCTGCCAGCGGCCATCTTTGTTTACATAGAGTTATATAATGAAAACTTGTAGCAACTTCTCCTCTGAAACTACTTGACGGATTTTCATGAAACTTCACAGGAATGTTGCTCTTGATGTCTAATTATTCCTAGCAAAATTTCAGGTCGGCCGAAAATTCAAGATGGCCGCCACGGCTAAAAATAAATTTTCAAAATACACGTTTGTAGCGACTACTTCTTGAAAACTATAAGTGATGTTGATATGGGACTTTTTCTAAAATGATCAGCATGACATGATGTTGGTCCTTGTCAAAAATCGTTTTGATTCAACGTTAAACATGGCTGCCAGAGGCCATCTTTGTTTACATACAGTTATATAATAAAAACTTGTAGCGACTACTCCTTTGATGAAACTACTTGACAGATTTTCATGAAACTTTACAGGAATATTGCTCTTAATGTCTAATTGATCCTAGCAAAATTTCAGATCGACCAGAAATTCAAGATGGCCGCCACAGCTAAAAATAGATTTTTAAAAAAGAAGTTTGTAGCGACTACTTTATGAAAACTATAAGTGATATTGATATGGGACTTTTTGTAAAATGATCAGCATGACATGATGGTTATAAGAGTCAAACATTATTTTGATTCGACGTTAAACATGGCTGCCAGTGGCCATCTTTGTTTACATAGAGTTATATAATGAAAACTTGTAGCGACTACTCCTCTGAAACTACTTGACGGATTTTCATGAAACTTCACAGGAATGTTGCTCTTGATGTCTAATTGATCCTAGCAAAATTTCATGTCGCCCGGAAATTCAAGATGGCTGCCATGGCTAAAAATAGATTTTCAAAATACAAGTTTGTAGCGACTACTACTTGAAAACTATAAGTGATATTGATATTGGACTTTTTGTAAAATGATCAGCATGACATGATGTTGGTCCTTGTCAAAAATTGTTTTGATTCAACGTTAAACATGGATGCCAGCAGCCATCTTTGTTTACATAGAGTTATATAGTAAAAACTTGTAGCGACTAATCCTTTGAAACTACTTGGCAGATTTTCATGAAACTTTACAGGAATGTTGCTCTTAATGTTTAATTGATCCTAGCAAAATTTCAGATCGGCCAGAAATTCAAGATGGCCGCCACAGCTAAAATTAGATTTTTTAAAAAAGAAGTTTGTAGCGACTACGTCTTGAAAACTATAAGTGATATTGATATGGGACTTTTTGTAAAATGATCAGCATGACATGATGGTTATCAGAGTCAAACATTATTTTGATTCGACGTTAAACATGGCTGTCAGCGGCCATCTTTGTTTACATAGAGTTATATAATGAAAACTTGTAGCGACTATTCCTGTGAAACTACTTGACGGATTTTCATGAAACTTCACAGGAATGTTGCTCTTGATGTCTAATTGATCCTAGCAAAATTTCAGGTCGGCCGGAAATTCAAGATGGCCGCCACAGCTAAAAATAATTTTTCAAAAAACAAGTCTGTAGCGACTACTTCCTGAAATCAAAATCAATCAGTAGAGCTTCAAGGTCATTGACCTCTTGTTTATTTTTCAATAAAAAAAAGAGTCAGGGTGTTTTTCAGAGGGTCGGTCAGGTTACAGTAAACTTAAGAAATAGAACATCGTTTACTGTGAATTATCGTTTAATATATCATGGTTTGGAGTTCAGTTGTAAACAATAATTTCATGAGCCCGATTGTTTACAATTGAAAGACAAACCGTGATATATTATAGATAATTCACCGTAAACGATGTTCTATTTCTATACTAATACCCCTAAAATGTGAAAATAACGCACACATCTGAAATCTTTCGCATTGCTTGCTTACTCTCCTAACGTTGCATACGTTAAAATGCGCAATGCTTATTCTCCTAACGTTGCATAAATTACAGTGATAAATCGTTCAATATTACGAGATATTTTAAACTAGGCTATATAGTGCGGGTGTATTAGAATCAGGTATAATTTTATTTAGCCTTAACAAATTTATTTACAAAAAATACACAAATCCAGTTTTTCATTAAAGGGAATGTAGCGACACAGCCAAACATGCTCTTTTATTGCCAGTTCTCAAAAACTTGCAAAGGGGTGAAAGAATTAAAATCGGATGATAAACAAAAAAGATATGACCATTTGAAGGTTGTACTAAAATCGATATGAGAGCTGCCATTTTGAAAACTATGATGTCATAGTTCCATATGATCATATATGGAATATTGATAAATATCAATTAAAGCAAAGCAAATCACTGCAAATGAATGCAAACTCCTTAACTAGGCATATAAAGCATTATTGACATTAGTTATACATATTCTTCATACAGTTACTTTAATTGTTTCCCCTATAAATGAGTAACTTTTAGTATTTATCAGTATTCCATATATGGTCATTTAGAACTATGATGTCATAGCTCTAAAATTGGCGGCTTCCATATTTGTTTCAACAGAACCTTCAAACGATCATATCTTCTTTGTTTATCATCCGATTTTGATAATTTTTTCACCATTTTCCAAGTTTTTCAGAACTATTAATAATAAAGATTGTTTGGCTGTGTCGCTATATTCCCTTTAATATGGTCTTATAATCTTATTATCTTATAATATATCACGGTTTGTCGTTCAGTTGTAAACAATAATTTCACTTTTACAATTGAACTCCAAACCGTGATATATATTAAACGATAATTCACCGTAAACAATGTTCTATTTCTTAAGCATAATATGTATTTTAAAATCCTCTCACAGTTATATTTTCTAAAAGTATCCAGGTCTAAATTAACTTTAATAAAGAATACTGAAACTGATCTCAACTCAACTGATGTGCTGCTCTCAGAGTCTGTTTATATACCGCCCAAAGATTGTTCCAAAAGCTTCCCCACTAATATAGTTCAATGAAAACATCCGAAGTTATCACAAATGAATTTGCATAAAATAGTCCAATGAGAACGGTCCAAATTTCATCATAAATGAATTTGCATACATTGTAAACATGTTTACATCTATACTATTTTTAACTTTCTTCAAGGCCAAATCATGCAATGCAACATGTACACACCGAGACACGATGATCTAAATTTGATTCCTGCCTATGGCTTATTGCTCCATGTCCTTAAAGTCACGAACAAGTGAAATTCAAAGCTATTTGTTATAACTCTTATGCAGCCACAGTCGGAAAGACTGATTTCAGGTCAGAGGAAGAACTGCAAGAAGAAGAGACAAAGTATGCGATATCTGGTCAAGATTTTACCAACTACAGTTTAACTAAAGGTATGTACATATCCCCTCAACTAGCAGTAATATCCTGGCACTTTACTGTTTTGCACAAAAAGACCTACCGGTAAATTAAAATATTGTTTGTTTGCTCTTTACCCACATACCCACTTTTTATACCACTACCCAAATCATTTAATTGAGTTTTCAATGTTATGTATTTTTTTATAATTGCTCAAGATCTAACTAGATGCCAGACTAGAACTGAACGAACTGTTACATGCAGGTAGTACCTGTCATTTACTTTAACTTAAAAAGTAACAGAACATAACTAACTTTATATTGATTGTGTCAAACACATGTTTGCATGCATGCATGCAATGCTATCCCATATAATCAATCATCAATCTAATACATTTAATTGCTTATAAACACCAATTAACCAATTTCCTATTATAAATTCAATGTTACAGGCCTGCCAAAACTTTTTAACACAAAATCCTGAGATTTTTTAAATGTAAGATGTAAAGCCGGTGAATAACATTTTTAAATGAAAATTTCGTGCGCACAACTTGATTTTCGCAATACTTTTTTTAAATGGCAAATTTAAATTATTTATGCAATTAACACAAATTGGTGCATTGTTTGATAGTTATAGATAGAAAATAAGAAATTAGCATAGTAATTCGATTAAAAAGACTAATTTCTACCACATGTTTTTTGGTTTTTTTTGATGAAACTGCACTTACTTTTCTAAATATATCTTAATGCACATAACTCTAATACAAATTATAATCATCGTAAACAGCAGCAGTTGTTATAGTGTTACCACACACAATGAGTTGCTAGTTCCTCACACTTGTGATTTCACTTAGCTTGACCAATTAAAGAAGTCACAGATATATTGCTGTTATTGCACGTCGTTATGTCACTGAAGGAACCAATAATGCCCTTATAAAGGTGTTAATTGTATATTCAGTCAGTGCATTACACGGATGACCCCTGTTGATTTGGCACTTGTAAATACTCATCAAACTAGGGATCGTAACAGGACTCATTCGGGAAATAGCTGATAAACTGTGAAAATATAGCTGTTAAATCATGAACATTGTGTTGTTATGAAAAATCCGGAGATCTTACACTTAAATCCGGAGATCCGGAGAGCGACTGAAACCGGAGAATCCAGATTTTATCCGGAGATTTGGCAGGCCTGATGTTAAATAAAATAAAATGACCTTCTACCTACCCGGTCTAAAATGGAAGTGTCAAAGTGTCGATTCTTACCGATGTCGGGAGGTGTACAGTACTGGTTCTACCCAGGAAAAACGGGTGGTCTGCCTCCACCACAAAAAATTGATCGTCATATATAACCTTACATGTGTTGAAAATGACGTAAAACACCATACAAACAAACAAACGGTCTAAAATTGTGGTAGGTAGGTAATTTAGGGCTAACCCAGTTATAAAGTTCCCAAGTAATTCCCGTCGTTCATAAAAGTGACTGATTTGTCAAGTGGCCACAATAGTGCCATATTTATGTTACCTCATAATTTGCTGCTATAGTGCCTTGTCATAACTAGGGTTATGTGACTGTTTGATACTGTAATTTTTTCTGGTTTATTCAGAGCTACATTCCTATACCGGCATTCAGTAGATTAACTTGAAACATTTCTAAAAAAGATTTCAATTTAATCACATCCTGGTGTTTTTCAATAGCTCAAAAAAAAAAAAAAAAGGAAAAAAAGGAAATTTGAATGTTTCATAGAAACTGAAGAAATAAAATATGATGCTGTTTTAACATTAAGTGGACAAGTAGATATGTTTAGAAGATGCTGTCACATTACTTTCTTGTTATTTAAGATGGGGAAATCGACACTGCAATAAACAAATCAGAAAGAGCTTTGTGGCAACAACAGGAAACAATATTGGAGAAAATGTACCCTGACAGCAAGTGGGTGTTCGATACGCCAGGATTGGTCAATGAAAACCAGGTTAGAGCTTCCAGACTTTTTACAAACCAAATGCCATTTTAGCTTTACTGGCCGAAGCTGATGGCCAGCAGAGCTTATGTGATGGCGAGTTGTCCGTCGTCCGTTCATTAACTTTTGTTGTCTTTTTTACGCGATAGGGACTTTAATATTAATCGGATCTTTACGAAACTTTGCCAGTGTATTTATATCAATGGAAGCTCGGATGGGTTTGAAAACCAGCCAAGTCAGATTAGTAACACCAGAGTTATGGCCTTCATTTTGCATTTGATCTTTACGAATCTTTGCCAGTGTATTTATATCAGTGAAAGCTTAGACAAGTTCGAAAACCATCCAGATCGTATCAGTAACACCAGAGTTATGGCCCTTGTTTTGTTGAAAAATGCCATTTTCTGCCTTGTGAACACTCTAGCACCTTCAATTATTATTTGATCTTTACCAAACTTGCACACATTGTTAATATCAATGAAAGCTTGGACAAGTTTGAAAACCAGCCAAATTGGATCAGTAACACCAGAGTAATGGCCCTTGTTTTTTCTGAAAAATGCCATTTTCTTTCTTGTGAACACTCTAGCACCTTCATTTATTATTTGATCTTTACCAAACTTGCACTGATTGTTAATACTAATGAAAGCTTGGACAAGTTCGAAAACCAGCCAAATCGGATCAGTAACACCAGAGTTAGGGCCCTTGTATTTTTCTGAAAAATGCCATATTAAGCCTTGCGAACACTCTAGCACCTTCTTTTATTACTTGATCTTTACCAAACTTGCACAGATTGTTAATATCACTGAAAGCTCACACAAGTTTGAAAACCAGCCAGATCGGATCAGTAACACCGGAGTTATGACCCTTGTTTTTTTCTGGAAAATGCCATTTTCTGCCTTGTGAACACTCTAGCATCTTCATTTAATATTTGATCTTTACCAAACTTACAGAGATTGTTAATAGCAATGTAAGCTCAGGCAAGTTTGAAAATCAGCCAAATCGTGTAAGTTACACTAGAGTTACAGCCCTTGATTTAGTTAAAAATGCTGTATTTTGCCTCATTAAGACGATAGGGCTTTCATTTGGACAGATTTTAATGAAACTTTGCAGGGATAATCAGTACCAAATCTAGTTAATATATCGTCACTGTGTTCCAGTTGAATGATTTTTGGCAGAATTATGGCCCTTTAAAGGTTTTAATACACAAAGTTTGTCCGGATTTTTTTTCCTGAACCCCTAGCGGATTTCAGAGAAACTTTGCGGGGATTATCAGTACCAGGCCTAGTGGTGCATATCATCACTATGTTCCGCTCGAATGTTTTTTGGCTAAGTTATGGCCCTTTAAAGGTTTTAATACACAAATTTTGTCAGGACTACGTTCTCCTGAACCCCAGACTGGATTTCAGTGAAACTTTGCAGGGATGATCAGTATCGGGCCCAGTTGTGCATGTCATTGCCGTGTTCCGGTCGAATGATTTTTACGGAGTTACAGCCCTTTAAAGATTTTGATACACAAACTTTATACAGACTAGTCTCTTCTGAACTCCTGGAAGAATTTCAATGAATTTTGGCAGGGGTGATGAGTACCAAGCCTAGTTGCGCCTATCATCGCTAATATACAAAAACTTTATCCAGAAAAGTTTTCCTGAACCACCGGCCGGATTTCATTGAAACTTGGCAGGGAATGATCAGTACCAAGCCTAGTTGCACATGTTGTTGGTGTGTTCCCCATCAAAGACCCAATATAGCAAGTAGAGCGATACAGGCCCTCTTGGGCCTCTTGTTGACACAGTTATGTTCCATTATAAACAAACTTTATCTGGACTACTAAAAGTTGCTATACATAAACTTTGTCTGTGTTAAGGTTGAATGATTTTTGGTCCTTTAAAGGTTTTAGTGCCCAAACTTTGTCCGAACTAGTTCTCCTGAACTCCTGGCTGGATTTCAGAGAAACTTTGCAGGGATGATTAAGTACCACGCCTAGTTGCGCATGTTATTGTGCTGTTCCTGTTGAATGATTTTTGACGGAGTTATGGCCCTTATACACAAACTTTATACGGACTATTTGTCCAGATACCATGGCCGAATTTCAACGAATCTTGGTTGGGATGATCAGTACAAAGCCTAGTTGCCCCTTCTCCCCACTACAGACTCCATAAAGTCCTCTTGGGCCTCTTGTTTCTTTGTTGTCGGTAGATATAAGTCCTGCCGATCCAGATCAGCTGAGCATTTAAATACTATTACCCATCATCCATCCACTTTCTGTTCGTCTGTCTCTGTCTATCCGCCCATCTGTTTGCTTGTCATCATTTCTCTTTTCATACATTTTTGTGTGATCGTTACACTTTCGAAAAAGAACAATGCATGGAATGTCTAGTTTACATAATAATTCAACTTTCGATTGGCGTATTATGTACAGTTTGTGGTCTTCTTGTTTCCTTCTTAAGAAGTAGTGAGTTGCCCGATATCAAGTGCAACAAGCTACATTACAGTTAGTGTGCTGCAGCATACTTTTATGTAAAATTGCTCCCCGTGTGGGCCTCTTGTTTCTTTGTTGTCGGTAGATATAAGTCCTGCCGATCCAGATCAGCTGAGCATTTAAATACTATTACCCATCATCCATCCACTTTCTGTTCGTCTGTCTCTGTCTATCCGCCCATCTGTTTGCTTGTCATCATTTCTCTTTTCATACATTTTTGTGTGATCGTTACACTTTCGAAAAAGAACAATGCATGGAATGTCTAGTTTACATAATAATTCAACTTTCGATGGGCGTATTATGTACAGTTTGTGGTCTTCTTGTTTCCTTCTTAAGAAGTAGTGAGTTGCCCGATATCAAGTGCAACAAGCTACATTACAGTTAGTGTGCTGCAGCATACTTTTATGTAAAATTGCTCCCCGTGTGGTTGCCGGGGTAAAATACAACCACTGCAATCTCACAAACACACAAACACATACATGCAGACCCCACCCCCCATTCATAGTCATTTTGTCATTTTTTATCATGCTCATTCAAAGTCTTTATCATGACACTGCGTATGCGAACATGGAAACATGGCTCCATTGTAAATGGAGTGTGTACTATAGAATTTGCAGCAACTCAACAGTTCTGCAGTAAGAAGGTTCTAAGCCCATTCTCCATATTTTACCTTGATGCAAATGGAGGATGAGCCTGGCATGTTCTTCCTGTTATGCGCCATATAACCTTTCATGTGTTGGTGCCCCTTAAACCCCCAATTAAGTCAGTTATGTAAAATTGCATGTGGCGTATTAGGGACAATACCTTTAATTTTATCTATTGGTAGGAAGATGTCTATTGGTAGAAGAAATGGCACTGAAAGGTGTTTGACCGATTTAAGCTAATCAGTTATCCATATTGCCTTCTGACCTTTCCAAGTCTGTAACCCTGTCTTCCCCACTCTTAATGTTGTGTATGGACCTGTTATTGACTAGTTATTTGCTCGTTTGATTTATTGACAAGTTAATTGCTCATTTGATTTAGTTGACTAGTTAATTGCTCATTTGATTTAGTTGACTAGTTAATTGCTCGTTTGATTTAGTTGACTAGTTAATTGCTCATTTGATTTAGTTGACTAGTTAATTGCTCGTTTGATTTAGTTGACTAGTTAATTGCTCGTTTGATTTAGTTGACTAGTTAATTGCTCATTTGATTTATTGACTAGTTAATTGCTCATTTGATTTAGTTGACTAGTTCATTGCTCGTTTGATTTAGTTGAATAGTTAATTGCTCGTTTGATTTAGTTGACTAGTTAATTGCTCGTTTGATTTAGTTGACTAGTTAATTGCTCGTTTGATTTAGTTCGTGTTACTGTCAATGTGTAGACCTACGCTGCCATTGCATTGTAGACCTACACAGCCATTGCGTTTTAATGCTGTGGTTTCAATCAGATCGTTTTTAACCAGGTTTTTCTTTGGGAAACTCTGGTTATTAGATTGACGAATGTTGTTTGGCTGGCATGTGTGCAGCATCAAACTCATGGTTTCCATTCAATAACTTTGGTTTATAGGAATGAGATATTGGAACAAAACTTGCTGTTTGTGTAGCTTATATGAAAAAGAGGCTTGAGATTGCATTGAAGTCACTGTCGTCAAGGTCACTATTACTAAAAATATCAAAGGTTTCTGCTTAATAACTTTAGTTAGGAATGAGATACTTGAACAAAACTTGCTGTGTAGGTAGCTTATATGGAAAGGAAATTTGGGACTGCATTTGAGGTCATGTGTCAGAGTTAAATAGCATCAAATAGCTTGACGTGCATTTAACTAAACACTATAATTTTATTTCAGTCCAAAGTATTTAGGTCTGATATTAATATTCCGCTAGTTTTGTGTGTATCTGTCAGATAAACATTCATAAGGGAAACCAAGCGTTACATCATATAACGCGGGCAAGAAATGGTCCTGGCACGTATTCGTTTTTGTTAGGAGGACCACTTATGTTCTCGGTGGTTTCACAGCTGTTTTTGCTGGGGTGCGGAAGCACTGATGTAGGTGCTTGAGACGAAAATTTGCGTCATATAATTATTGACGTGACGTAACACATGGACGTCCTTGTTTAGGACGGTTGTTGGTCAATACAGTCTCTCTCAGACGTTGAAATAGTCTGGTTATAGTGCATTTATGCACTGCACGACAAGATGGTCAGACACTATACACTTCAACAGCTACCTGACCTCGTGTTCACGCTCCTCTATACTTGTAGTTCTTGAGCTGGCTGTAGACCCCCCTCCCCCCCCAGGGGGAATTTTGTAGGGTATGATTTTCTGAAAGAACATACATTAAGCTTCAAAATGAGACATGTGTGCCATCTGAGCTTTGGGGCTTTAGTGAGTTTTGGGGGAAAACGTTGCGTTTTTAGACGAAAATCGCCAAAATCTGGAATTATTTTTTAGAAAAAGAATGTCATATGTTAGAACCAATTTGAATAGATGGAATCTTTCTCGGAACGCATCTCTACATGTCCCACTATATAATTTATGGATCCGATACTTAAATATTGAGATTTTGGGTAAAAATGTTAAAAAATTGAATAAAATCGCTGATTTCTGTTATACATTGGGGGTATTTAATTAAAAATTAGAAATATATCTAATACAATAGAAAAAAGAAATATTGTAACCTTTTTGGGCAGGGCAAGGTCCAGTGGTTAAAAAGAAAAAAGTTCCAAACCGCATGATGTTTGGAAATGCCTTAATTTTGGGGAGAAAAATTTGTATTTTAGTTAAAAATCGCCGGAATCTGGAATTATTTTTTAAAATTAGTTTCAACATAAACTGATCAAATTGAAGCAATAAAACGTTGTACAGCATATATATTCAAGTTTTTCCTGGCATCATATATAACATATGTGCTCAAATATTGGCATTTTAGGGCAAAATGTTGGAAAAAATGACAAAACTCACTGATTTCTGTAATCCATTTTGGGTATTGGGTTAAAATTTAGGAAAAAAAAAATTAATACAATAGAATAAAGACATATTGTAACATTTTGGATAGACAAAGGTCCAATAATTAAGTAGAAAAAATTCATGAACCATATGATGTTTAAAATATTGCCTTAATTTTCAGGCGAAAAATGTGTATTTCCGTAAAAAATCAACGGAATCTCCAATTATCTTTTGAAAATAGTTTGAACATAAACTTATCAAATTGAAGCAATAAAATGTTGCACACTACATATCCAAGTCATTTATTGTATCAGATATAATATTTATGCTCAAGTATTTATATTTTAGGGCAAAATGTTGAAAAAATGACTAAAATCGCCGATTTCTGTAATGCATTGAGGTATTGGGAAACAATTAAAAGTGCATAGAAATAATGGGAAACAAAATATTGTAACATTTTTGCAGTCCAATGTGCAATAATATACCAGAAAACCCATCAGAAGATGGTAAATGCTGCTTTATTTTGTTGGAGGAAAATGTGTTTTTAATAAAACATAAACGAAATCTGGATTGTTTTCTTCAAAAAGTAATTTAAACATACATGTTACAATGACATATCGCCAGATGAGAGAAAAAAGTGCCGTCTTTCTTCTATGGAACATTCCTATTCTCACCTGGCGATATTGCCATTGGCCCATCATATGTTTCCAAGGAGTGCATGGCAGGCTGACATTTTATTTGCTCAAACAAGCCTGCTCTAGCTGATACCTTATGAGAATTTGTTAAAAAATGGCATGACAGAACCTCCCAAACAATACAACACATCATTTACTAGTTTTTGAGCTGGCTGTAGACACCCCCCTCCTCCCGAACTCAGGTAGCCCTCCCCTTATACGGTCTAGCGACCGAGTGCCACGCCGTTGAGTCACAAAACCTGTGGGTCGGCCCAGCGGCCATCGGCATTGGGTCGCTCAAGGCTATTTCTCTCTATATAACTATACTGTATATAGCTCTAGGTTCTATGTTCGAGACCCGAACTCGGGAAGCCATCCCACTGAAACGACCTAGGGATTGAGTGCCACGCATAGCGAGAACCGTTGCCGCCGGCTGAACACCGTTCCCGTTGGGTCACAATACCTGTGGGTAGGCCCAGCGGCCGTCGGCTGCGGGTCGTTCAAAGCTATGTACTATATAGCTCTATGTGGCATGTTTGAGACACGAACTCAGGCAGCCTTCCCCCTGATACGACCTAGGGACCGAGTGCCACGCGTAGCGAGGACCGTTGCCGACGGCTGGCCACTGGTCCCGTTGTGTCATAAAATATGTGGGTCGGCCGAGTGGCTATCGGCCGAAGGTCGTTAAACGCTATTTCCCTCTATTTAACTGTATATTATAACTCTGTGTTACATGTTCAAGACTCGAACTCGGGTAGCTCACACCTTGATAAGACCTAGGGACCATGTACCACGCATAGCGGGGACCTTTGCCGACGGCTGGCCACCGGTCCCGTTGTGTCACAAAATATGTGGATCGGTCCAGCGGCCATCGGCCGATGGTCGCTCAACGCTATTTCTCCCTATACATATATACCTATACTGTATAAAGCTCTAGGTGAGTTACGAGGTTCGAGACCCGAACTCGGGTAGCCTCCCCACTGATACAGCCTAGCGATTGAATGCCACGCGTTGCCGGGACCTTTGCCAACGGCTGCCCACTAGTCCCGTTGCGTTGTGTCACCCAATCTGTGTCGGCCCAGCGGCCGTCGGCCGAAGGTTGTTCAACGCCATATCCTTCTATATAACTGTATATAGCTCTATGTGCCATGTTCGAGACTCGAACTCGGGTAGCCCTCACCCTGATAAGGCCTAGACACCATGTACCACGCATAGGGGGGACCTTTGCCGACGACTGGCCACCAGTCCCGTTGTGTCATAAAATATGTGAATCGTTCCAGCGGCCATCAGCCGATGTTTACTCAATGCTATTTCCCTCTATACATACATAACTATACTGTATAAATCTCTAGGTAAGTTACGAGGTTCGAGACCAGAACTCGGGTAGCATCCCCCCTGATACAGCCTAGCGATTGAATGCCACGCGTTGCCGGGACCTTTGCCGACGGCTGCCCACTAGTCCCGTTGTGTCACCCAATCTGTGTCGGCCCAGCGGCCATCGGCCGAAGGTTGTTCAACACTATATCCTTCTATATAACTGTATATAGCTCTATGTGCCATGTTCGAAACTCGAACTCGGGTAGCCTTTCTCTTAATATGGACTAGCGACCGAGTGCCACATGTACTTGGGACCTTTGCCAACAGCTGGCCACCGGTCCCGTTGTGTCGCAAAATCTGTAGGGCCGGCCCAGTGGCCGTACGCAGAGCGTCGCTCAACACTATTTCTCTATTTATAACGTATACTGTATATAGCTCTATGTATCTTGTTCGAAATACCGGTAACGTGATAAAGTCCAAGTCGCCAGTTGGTACACGTACATGTTCCAAAATGCTCTACACATAATGGGCTTTCAGAAAAATAGGGTGTACAAAATTCCACTTGGGGTGAGGGTTACTCCTACTAGCTTACAGTCTATTTTCTATTGTACCAGTATTATATATTTTTCTAGATTTTAACCCCATACCCGCAATGGATTGCAGAAATAGTGATTTTGGTCCTTTTTTCCAACATATTTCAGCAGATATGTTATATATGATGCAAGAAAACACTTGAATATGTATGCTGTGCAACATTATGTAACTTTAATTTGATAAGTTTATGTTAAAACTATTTTCAAAAATAATTCCAGATTCCGTAGATTTTTGACAAAAATACACATTTTTATCGCCTAAAAAATAAGGCATTTTCAAGCATCATACGGTTCGGGAATTTTTTCTACTTAATTATTGGACCTTTGTCTATCCAAAAATGTTACAATGTGTCCTTATTCAATTGTATTAAATTTGTTTCTATATTTTAACCCAATAAACCAATGGATTACAGAAATCAGTGATTTTTGTCATTTTTTCCAACATTTTGCCCTAAAATGCCAATATTTGAGCACATATGTTATATAATGTGTCAGGAAAAACTTGAATATGTATGCCGTGCAACATTCTATTGCTTCAGTTTGATAAGTTTATGTTCAAACTAATTTCAAAAAATAATTCCAGATTCCGGCGATTTTTGACAAAAATACACATTTTTCGCCCCAAAATTAAGGCATTTCCAAACATCATGCGGTTTGGGACTTTTTTCTACTGAATCACTGGACCTTACCCTGCCCAAAAAGGTTACAATATTTCTTTTTTCTATTGTATTAGATATTTTTATATTTTTTAGTTAAATATCCCCAATGTATTACAGAAATCAGCGATTTTATTCAATTTTTTAACATTTTTACCCAAAATCTCAATATTTAAGCATCGGATCCACAAATTATATTTTGGGACACGTAGAGATACGTTCCGAGAAAGATTCCATCAATTCAAATTGGTTCTAATATATTTTATTATTTTTCTAAAAAATAATTCCAGATTTCGGCGATTTTTGTCTAAAAACGCAACATTTTCCCCCAAAACTCACTAAAGCCCCAACGCTCAGATGGCACACATGTCTCATTTTGAAACTTACTGTATGTTCTTTCAGAAAATCATACCCTACAAAATTCCCCCTGGGGGGGGGAGGGTTTCTTCTACTAGCTCACAGCCTATTGAACGTGGCATGAAAAAACAACAATAAATCTGACAAAACACTGGATTCTTGATAAATGATGTCATGCGACAAAATTAAGACAAAAAGTGGCATGTGTTCCCGAGTATGTATGCCCCGACGCGTGCATCACGTGCATCTGATGAATTTTGTATTTCATGCTTTACTTAGGAATAATTTTCAAATGGAACTACGTTGGAGGTATCGGTGACACTTTTCGATCACTGGTAAATTAACAAAAGATTATTTTAACAAATGACACTTCATATATATGGACCCTAAAAAAGTTGCGTTTCTTTTTTCCTTAAACCCCAGCGTTCGGTCAAGTCCACCGTCACTGTGTATACAAGGTAGCCAGTTAGTATTTCATCTGCTTCAAGATAAAGGTTTCAGCACTCTGACCAATCACTGGTCTTATTTTTACAGGTACAGCTATTAATAGATGCGCCAAATTCAAAATTTGACAGATAGGAATAAAAGTTTTGTTCTAGAAAGTATGGAAAATAAATACATTATATAATTATTTTGATATATCTGTATAGAGTAATATTTATTGTATTTACATGCCAAATTTTATGGTTTAAAAATGCTTTATTATTTAGAAATATGTGATTAAACCTCTTTCAGAGCAGCATAATGCATAAAATGATCAGAAAAGTTACTTTGGGCCCATTTTGTTTTTTTTATACTCAACCCTGACCTTTAAGTATATATGATAAATGTTTGTAACTGTGCTACACATATACTTTACATGTGACTTTTCCAGATAATCAACAAGTTAACTGCGGTTGAGTTAAGGCGTATATTGAAGCGTGAAATGATTCGACCACGAGTGTTCGTAATGAAGCCCGGGGATATAATGTTTGTTACAGGGTTGGCAAGGATAGACTATCTCCAGGTAAATAATGCCACATTCTGTAAGTCTGAGTTGCACCTGTATTTTTGAAGCGTTGAATTAATCACAACTGAGTTTTTTTTGTCACCCGAAGGGAGGCATATACTAGTAACCGCACCATCGGTCTGTTCGTCTGTTGTTCCGTCCGAACAGTCGTATTTCAGCCATAACTTTGAATGAACTGAAGGGATTTCCACAATTGTTAACCACAATGAGAAGGTGTATCGTGAGCAAGAATCGGTTCCGTACCTCAAAGGTCAAGGTCACATTTGGAGGTCAAAGGTACAATGGGTCAAACTTTTTGGGGGCAGTTGCCTCTAATAGGTGACATTTCTTGTTACCACATGTTTATCTGTAGTCTCTGTGTAGGTCATGCTCTTAATCATGAAGAGTGATGGTTGTAAAATGTTTATGTATCATTTGTGCAAGCAGAAACTGATTACCTGTACTTGAAAAAGTTGGGTAAACATCATTAAATAAGTTTTGTTGTTTGATGTTTAAGATATTATAGGTATACACTGATAGGTGCGCTATTTCAGGGTGCAGTCAACACAACATTCACTGTTCACACAAACCACCTGTTACCTGTACATGTGGTGCCGGCAGCTGAAGCAGATGATTTCTATAATGAACATGTGGGCACACCTGTACTCGGGGTTTGTAATGTTTTTTTTTAAAGTTTTCATCAATCTGTTTTCTTATATAGAAAAAAATCAAAAAAGGGACCCACTGCAATTTGATTTGATTTTAAAACCCAATGGTGTCCCAATAGATTTCAACATAAATTGCATATTTTCAATCATTAAATATTAATTTATTTGAATAGTTCAAAGCAAGTTGTTTTTGCACATTACTAACTTTCGATAATATTGCACCAATAATATATTTAAAAAATTTAATATTGAAGAAAATTGAAATCTCAAATTTTTGTTTAATTATATGTGGTAAGGGATGGTCCTCCCTTACCCTTGCTCTATTGATGGTGAGATTAAACAGGTAAGAAGACTGCACAAAATTATTATTAGCTCTACTGGCCAACGGCCAGCAGAGCTTATGGGATGGTGTGTCGTCCGTCGTCTGTCTGTCTGTCGTCCGTTAACTTTTCTTCAAATGACTTCTCCTCAGAAACTGCTTGGCTAATTTTGACCAAACTTCATGTGGATGATCCTTAGATAAATGCTTTTTAGATTTGTTAAAATTAGGTCAGTGCTGCATCCAAGATGGCTGCCATTACCATATATGGTCGAAACCTTAAAAAATCTTCTTCTTCAGATTTCAACAGTTTTTCTTTTAAAATGATCGCCAATGCCTAGACTGTCAAGTTTGTTCAAATAAAGTCCCCGGGGTCAAAAATGGCCGTGCCCTGGGTGTCCAAAGCTTGTATATTGAGGTTTTGCATGTTTTTCATATATATATGTAGGTCATGCTCTTTATTTTTTTAAATAGGAAAAAACTTTAAAAAATCTTCTTCTCTGAAACCACAAGGCACAGAGCTCTCATGTATTACATGTAGCATCAGCTTATGGTCCTCTACTAAGTTTGTTCAAATGGTGACCCTGGGGTCACAGTTTTACATAGACTAATATAGGATTTCTTTTTAAAAAATCTTCTTTTCGGAAACTACAACAGTCAGAGGTTTGATATTTTGCATTTACTATAAGCTTATGGTCCTTTACCAAGTTTGTTCAAATGGTGACCCTCGGGTCACATTTGGCCCCGCCCCAAGGGTCACATGTTTTATATAGACATGTATAGGGATAAACTGAAAAAATCTTCTTCTCTGAAACTGCAAGAGCCAGAGGTTTAATATTTTGCATTTGCTATAAGCTTATGGTCTTCTACCAAGTTTGTTGAAATGGTGACCCATTGGTCACATTTGGCCCCTCCCTAGGGGTCACAGTTTTACTTAGGCTTGTATAGGCAAAAACTGAAAAAAATCTTCTCTGGAACCACATGGCACAGAGCTCTCATGTATTACATGTAGCATCAGCTTATAATTATGGATGTATTACATGTAGCATCAGCTTATGGTCCTCTACCAAGTTTGTTCAAATGGTGACCCTGGTGTAAAATTGGGACGCGCCCCGGGGGTAACAGTTTTTTTATTATTTTTTTTTTTAATTTGATTTTTTTTTAGTTATCTTTTCAATTTCAATTTTTTTTTTTAATTTTTTTTAATTGTTTCAATTTCATTTTTTTTTCAATTTATTTTTTCAATCGTTTCATTTTATTATTTTTTTGATTGATATTTATTTTTTTTGATTGATTTTTTTTAATTACATCGGTATGATGTCTAGTTGTGCATATCACGCTTTTGTTCCAGTTCGCTGTTTTTTGACGGAGTTATGGCTCTTTGACCTTTTTTTTTTAAATTTCTTGTTGGCGCTACTCCTCTTAAACGGCTTGTTGGATTTCTACGAAATTTGGCAGGAAGCCTCAGTATGATGTCTAGTTGTGCAAAGTGCAGTATATCAATGAAATCTTGGACAATTTCGAAAACCAGCTAGATCTTGTTAGTAATAACAGAGTCATGGCCCTTGATTTGTTGAAAAATGCTCTATTGTATTTTCCTTTGTTAAATCTATAGGAGAAGAGAGCTATATCTAGCTATATCTATCTAAATCTATAAGAGCTGTTTTAGCCAGTAGAGCGTCCACAGGCCCTCTTGGGCCTCTTGTTAGCTCTACTGGCCAACAGTAGAGCTTATGGGATGGTGTGTTGTCTGTCGTCCGTCTGTCGGTCTGTCGTCTGTCTGTCGTCCGTTAACTTTTCTTCAAACGACTTCTCCTCAGAAACCGCTTGGCTAATTTTGACCAAACTTCACATGGATGATCCTTAGATGAATGCTTTTTAGATTTGTTAAAATTAGGTCAGCGCTACATCCAAGATGGCTGCCATTACCATATATGGTCGAAACCTTAAAAAATCTTCTTCTCCAGAACCGCTGGACAGGTTTCAACAGTTTTTCTTTTAAAATGATCGTCAACGCCTAGACTATCAAGATTGTTCAAATAAAGTCCCCGGGGTCAAAAATGGCCGTGCCCCGGGGCTCCAAATTTTGTATATTGAGGTTTTGCATGTTTTTCATATAGACATATAGGAAAAAACTTTAAAAAATCTTCTTCTCTGAAACCACAAGGCTCTCATGTATTACATGTAGCATCAGCTTATGGTCCTCTACTAAGTTTGTTCAAATAGTGACCCTGGGGTCAAATTTGTCCCAGCCCCGGGGGTCACAGTTTTACATAGACTTATTTAGGATTTTTTTTAAAAAAACTTCTTCTTGGAAACTACAACAGCCAGAGGTTTGATATTTTGCATTTACTATAAGCTTATGGTCCTTTACCAAGTTTGTTCAAATGGTGACCCTTGGGTCACATTTGACCCCGCCCCAAGGGTCACATGTTTTACATAGACATGTATAGGGAAAAACTTAAAAAATCTTCTTCTCTGAAACTGCAAGAGCCAGAGGTTTAATATTTTGCATTTGCTATAAGCTTGTGGTCCTCTACCAAGTTTGTTCAAATGGTGACCCAGGGGTCACATTTGGCCCCACCCCGGTGGTCACAGTTTTACATAGGCTTGTATAGGGAAAAACTGAAAAAAATCTTCTTCTCTGGAACCACATGGCACAGAGCTCTCAAGTATTATATGTAGCATCAACTTATGGTCCTCTACTAAGTTTGTTCAAATGGTGACCCTGGGGTCAAATTTGTCCCGGCCCCGAGGTTCACAGTTTAACATAGACTTATATAGGATTTTTTTTTAAAAAATCTTCTTTTCGGAATCTACAAGAGCCAGAGGTTTGATATTTTACATTTATTATAAGCTTATGGTCCTTTACCAAGTTTGTTCAAATGGTGACCCATAGGGTCACATTTGGCCCTGCCCCAAGGGTCACATGTTTTACATAGACATGTATAGGGAAAAACTTTAAAAATCTTCCTTCTCCGAAACTGCAAGAGCCAGAAATTTAATATTTTGCATTTGCTATAAGCTTATGGTCCTTTACCAAGTTTGTTCAAATGGTGACCCTCGGGTCACATTTGACCCCGCCCCAAGGGTCACATGTTTTACATAGACATGTATAGGGAAAAACTTAAAAAATCTTCTTCTCTGAAACTGCAAGAGCCAGAGGTTTAATATTTTGCATTTGCTATAAGCTTATGGTCTTCTACCAAGTTTGTTCAAATGGTAACTCATTTGTCACATTTGGCCCCACCCTGGGGGTCACAGTTTTACATAGGCTTGTATAGACAAAAACTGAAAAAAAATGTTTTCTGTGGAACCACATTGCACAGAGCTCTCATGTATTATTTTGCATCTGATCTTAGTCAAACTTTAGCAGATTTTATGGTTTTCTTTTAATTTTTTTTTTTTTTTAATTTCTTTTTTTTTTAAATTTATTGAATTTTTTTT
>JAWPHD010019846.1:0-33974 GCA_037043455.1 Cyrtodaria siliqua | reverse complement strand
AATGAGGACGCATTGCAGATACATTATAAATATTTCTAAAATTAAAAGAAAGTGGAAAGTGACAAAACTCTACTACATTCGCGATCGCGAATAAACCGCAATCATAGGAATTTGACTGTTGTTGAACCCTAGGAATTTTTATGTTGATAAACTTATCACTTGAAGTCGCATAAATTTGTGATAACTGAATTTTTAAATTTAATTTGATATCTTTAAGGCGTTCTCCTAAACTATCAATATAATAAACAAAATCTCTCTCTGGAACTGTTTTAAAACTCATGATCCAATGATTTGATCCATTAAAATGTATTTGGCAAGTGGGTGCTACGTGCCGATTAAACTTTTTTTGTATGTTCCATTTATTTGCATCGTCAATAAAGAACGGAGTTAGTTGTAGCTTCTAGGCCATTTATATGAGGAAAATCTTTTTTCAAAATTGAATTAACGGCTGTCATATGCTTATCATTTAACCAATCAAAATTTGTAATTTCGTGTTTATCCGGTATTTTTAGATCTAACTCTTTTAACCACCAGTCGTCGTTTATTTGCGCGGAACTATTATTTGTATTATCAATTGTAATTTTTCTTCGCCGCTTTTTTCAGGAGACATTTCAGGTAATACTAACTTCCTTCTCTTATTGTTTATTGAAATATTTTCTAAAGGTAACACTTTTCGTTTTTTAGAGCTAGTATTCTTATAAATGCACATTTCTGTTTTTATTGGTGTTGAAGAATCAACCCCAACATTAAGCGATATTTCTGCATCTTTAATAAGAGTAGTTTTATTTGGAGATGTTTTCTTTTTTACAGTTAAAATGGCAATTTTACGTTTACTTTTGGTCGTTGTGACATTAACTATTTTGAATGAATTATTTGGCGTTGAAAAAACGGGTCCAACAAAATTGTCCGTATTTACATTATCCTTTTTTTTATTAGAATTCTTTTTTGTAGATGACATTTTCATTGATTTCGGAATGATATTTTCAAAAGTGATATATTTTTCTAAAATGGTCAGTGTTACTGTGTGTTCAAAGCAAATTGTTTTATTCTTCTTCTTGTGACATTTAAATCTCAGATGGAATAACGAAGTAAATAAGCAAGCAGATTCAAAGTGATAGTTAAGGTTGACGCGTGTCAAAGCACAATGATTATACATGTGTATGCCGGCCTGTCTAAAGTTGCGAATTGTCCTTTACAATATACAGCAAAATCATTTAATCCCATTACGGTAATCGAACCGGTTAATAATAGACACACTTATCTAGTTAAATGAAGCTGTTAATATAGCAGGGGCACGCGACAATCTTTAATCTTTAAGATCTTATTAATAGGAATATCATAATATATCCTAGGAAGTACTATTCTAATTAATCAAAGGTATTGAAATATAAATCGAGTAAAAAAGACAACAAAAAATATATATTTATTAAAAAATAGTAATATACAGCAACAAATGATTTAATCCCATTACGGTTGACACGTGTACGTTGTAATCTCTAGTTAAATGAAGCTGTTAATGTAGCAGGGACACGCGGCAATCTTTAAGGTCTTATTACTAACAATATCATAATATAGGTCTTGTTAATATTATTATTAATTGTAAGTAATTAAGTATGAAGAAAAAAGAATAGTAAATATAAAACACGGAAACATACCGAAACTTTAGGAATCAGCTCTTGTACGTTTGGTAATTCCAACAAATGTTCAACTTTAGATCCAGGAAAACACAAACACTGAACGTCATCTTCGACATATTGATGAAAATAACGCGCTTGACTATGTCCTATAATCAAAGTCTAAGGAGCCATTTTAAACTACAGCACTAAACACGATTAACACTAACTAACGCAATTTTAAACTCAATTTAACGTTTAATACGCATTTATCAAATCTAGAATATGTAACTTGTTATATATGGAATATATATTCCAAGCTACATGTCGGGAAAGAAATCTAGCCAAAAAACGGACGTTGAACCTCGCAAAAAGAGAAAAACTAAACGACAAGCCAAGTCACCATTGAACGATACAAGTGACCGCATTGGACAAAGCGACAAAACCGGTTTATGCACGGGTGGGGTTGGCGCTGAACAAAATAATGTGAGTAATAGTAAACAACTTTTACAACCGGCGTTTCATTTTCCAGCTGAACATATAAACACTCCAGCTATGGCATTCTCACAACAGTCTCCGTTCAACTCACAACAGTTCCCTGGAACTCCGATGCAAACACAGAACACTCCTTTTTACAACGGAAATTTATACTCTACTCCAAACCCATCACATTCCCCTGGAATGACACCCCAGTCACAGCAGATGTACTCTATGCACCCTACACAGGGTCCCCCGGACTGGGCATCGGAACTGATGGAAGACATAAAGCAAATTAAAAAGTCTATGACAAAAATTGACAGCATCGAAAAAACTGTTAACATGATAAATATGAAAGTCTCCGATCTCGAGTCAAAGGTCACCAGAATTGAATCTCGTGTTAACGGTGTTGAAGATTCGTGTTCTTTCATAAGTGCACAACATGATAGCCAGAAAAAAGAACTTGAAAATGCCAAATCAAAGCTGAAAGAAATGAACAACACTTGCCAAAATCTGGAACAGAAAGCTGAACATTTTCAATCCCAGAATTCTATGTTAGACGCAAAACTAACAGATCTAGAAGCTAGATCAATGAGAGAAAATCTTCTATTTTACGGAATACCTGAAACTGGCGGAATCGACGACTGCGAAGCTTTAATTAAGCAAGTGTGTGTAGAAAAGCTTAATTTACCAGAGGCAGCAGATATGACCTTTGACCGCGTACACCGAATTGGACCAAACAATGCAAGGAAACCACGACCAATAGTAGCCAAGTTCCACTACTTTAAGCAACGAGAACTAGTGCGGCAGAAATCGTACGATCAGGGGGATACGTTAAAGCAGGCCAACCTAGGGATCGGCGTTCAGTGGCCTAAACAAATACGCGAAACGCGAAAACAACTGTATCCCATTATGCAACGAGAGCGGAAAAACGGTAACGACGTGAAAATGGTGCGAGATAAACTTTACGTCAACGGGCATGAATACGTTGCACCTCCACAACAACCAGACAGTAGATAAAGACGTCAAGAGAAGTGTCTGTCTGTGCTAACATGGAATGTATTTGGTCTGAAACGTAAACTGACTGACCCTGACTTTTTGGAGTTCATTGATAGTTATGATATTTTGTTTTTCTCTGAAACTTGGTTAAAGAAAAGTGAAAATTTAGTTTTAGATATTAAAGGTTTTGAGTGTGAACATATTTATGGAAATAAGACTCCAAATGTACGCAAAGGACGATCTAGTGGAGGTATTTCTTTATATTATAAACAGGGTCTTAAAGACAAAATTAAAATAGTTGAAAAACAGCAGTGCGGAATTATGTGAGTTAAATTATTACGTGATCTTTTTAACCATAATGAAGATGTATATTTATGTAATTTGTATGTATTACCATCTGAATCTAGAGTTTTAAACCATGAGGAAATAGATTTCTTCGAGCAGCTTGAAATAGGCATAGCAAAATATTCACATTTGGGTAAATTATTCATCTCTGGCGATTTAAACAGTCATACTTCAAATATGTCTGATCTACTAGATTTTGATAGATATTTAGACGAAGAGCAATTTGTAGTAAATGCACGTGACATACCAATACGAGTAAACAAAGATCACGTGCTAGACGTGAATGGACGGCGATTAATAGAATTATGTAAAACGTCCGGTCTAATTATAGCAAATGGTCGCATGCATAAAGATTGTCAGTTAGGAGAGTATACTTTTTGTTCTAGCAGAGGTATGAGCGTTGTTGATTATTTGTTGTTTCATTTTAGCGATAAAGACTGCATTGCCGATTTTCAAATTCTAGATTTTAATGAGTTTTCAGACTACGCTCCTTTGTATCTTTCCTTAAAAATGAAATGTACGCAGACTAATCCGAAATTATCGGACGATAGTGACGAAACTATTATTTATAGTAAAATTGTATGGGACAATTCAAAGGTACCTATATTTAGAAACAATCTCATGAATAGCCACGAGGAAATACAGCGATTGACCGATAGTATAAACAACACAGCAATTGACACCGCTGTCGATTCATTCACGAATTATATGTACGATAATACATTTACTGTATTTGGTAAAACGTTTAAAAAGACAAACGTGAATTATATTCATGGTAAAGAATGGTTCAATGAAGATTGTTATACAGCGAAACAGGAATTTAAAAGATCGAGAAATACTTTTTTAAAAAACAAAAATGATACTAATAGGCAACTTTTTACAACATCGCGGACTAAATACAATCGGGTTAAACACAAAGCGCGTAACAAATACAAATATAAAGAAGGAAAGCAAATAAGCAATTTAGCCAAAAAACAACCCAAAAAATTCTGGAAAAACATAAAGAAAATATACAAAAAAAATGTACCAAACGCTGAAAATCTAAATGTAACTGATTTATTCAATCATTTTAAATCGATATATGGAAACGCAAACGAGCCAGAATTTGAAGCCGACACAACGGAAGTGCTTGATGCTGAATTAGACTTAGACATATCTGAAGCAGAATTACGAGCTTCCGTTTTTTCACAGAAAAATCAGAAAAGTTCAGGAATTGATAATTTAATTTCTGAAATATTCAAATCAACGTATGATATAATATCGCCATTTTTATTAAAATTATTTAATAAAATGTTTAATAACGGTGATTACCCTGTTTCTTGGGGTGATGGAATTATTGCACCATTATTTAAAAGCGGAAACGCAAATGAGGCAAAAAACTACAGGGGTATTACGTTAATTAATGTATTAGGCAAAATATATTCTCAACTTTTATTAAATAGATTAAATAAATGGGCAGAAAAATACGATAAGATAGCACAAAATCAATTTGGTTTCCAAAAAGGGAAATCAACGGTAGACTGTATTTTTATATTTCATTCTATTATTTCAAAAGTGTTACATTCTGGAAAGAAACTGTATTGTGCATTTCTAGATTTTGAACGGGCCTTTGATAAAATAGAAAGATCAATGTTATGGCATAAATTGATTTTAGAAAATGTAAGCTCAAAAATTGTTAGAGCACTTAAATCAATGTATACTGTTGTCAAATCGCGCATTAGATATAAATCAACATTATCAGAACCCATAAGTTCATATGTCGGCCTAAAGCAAGGGGACCCAAGTTCGCCCATCCTATTTATGATGTTCATTAATGAAATCTCAGAAAATGTAAATTCAGACCTTGATGACATATTTTGTACTGACAATCTGAGCTTATTTATGCTGTTATATGCCGATGATGCGGTTGTATTTGCTTCGTCCCCCGCTTCTTTACAGTCGTTACTAAATGACGTTCAAGTATATTGTAGGACCTGGGGCCTAAAGATAAATACAGAAAAAACTAAAATAATGATATTCGAAAGAGGTCGTCGTTCACAATATAATTTCTACCTTCATGATAGCATAATAGAAGTTGTCACCTCGTTCAAGTATCTGGGCATTTTTTTCTTCAAAAATGGAAATTGGTTAAGAACGCAAAAGAGGTTGGCACAACATGCTTCATTCGCATTGCATAATTTATTTTCCATATTTAGTCAAATAAACTTACCAATATCTGAAAAATGTAGACTTTTCGACACACTAGTTGCCTCTGTATTAAACTATAGCTCAGAAGTTTGGGGAATGCATGAGGCTAAAGATATTGAAATTATCCATACGAAATTTTGTAGAAGAATTTTAGGGGTCAAGAAGTCTACCAATCTCACAGGTTTATACGGTGAATTAGGTCGCGTACCACTCATTATAAAGAGAAAACTTAATATGCTCAGATATTGGTTAAAAGTATTACATCTTTATGAAAATATATTGGCCAAAAAAATATATATAATGTTGAAAAACGATGTTGATAATCATAATAATTATAACGGGTCCAATTGGGCATACCAAATTAAAGATATCCTTGACAACCTTGGATTTTCTGATGTTTGGTTATATCAATTTGAAGCAGATATTCCATTTGAATTAATAAAACAACGCTTGATTGACTCATATCATCAAAGTTGGTATTCAAATATCAATAACTCTAACAGGTTAGAATCATACTGCCGCTATAAACACAGTTTTGATATGGAAAAATATTTGAACCTATTAGATGATAACAAATTCCGAATAGCACTGGGTAAATTTCGACTCTCCTCTCACAATTTAGCCATTGAAAATGGTAGATATCTAAATATCCCGCGAGAAAATAGGAAATGTATACATTGTACCCAAAATATAGTAGAAAACGAATACCATTTTTTGCTTGTATGTCCAATATATAGACACTTAAGACAGAAATATTTTAAACCTTACTTTTGCAGATGGCCCTTTATAAACAAATTTGATGCGTTAATGTCTAATAACTCGAACAGAACAATTATAAGCTTATCAAAATATGTTTATTATGCATTTAAACTTCGAAATGAAATGCAAGTTTAAATTTCTTTAATACATTTCAACCTTTTCTCCATTTAAGAAATAAAAAAGCTATAACGCTTCTCTGTAAACTTTAATGTAGATTTTGTATGCCATGTTTTTGATGTTCTCACTGTATTGAATATGTATTGTGTGTAGGCTATAAACGTTGTACTGAATGTTTAATGCTGAATAAAGTTAATATATATATATATGGAATATGTAATCTGTTCATATGAAAACCATTTCTATATTTGAAGATTTATATGTGTATTTTCTTTATGGGTGTTAAAATGAAACAAAATGAACAATTAATTTCTCAAATTAAAACAAACCGAAAATAACATGTTCACACATTCTATTCAATGACTATACCGTGTTACCATGTTAATTACTGTACGGTCGTTATTTTGTTTACATTTAAAAAAAAAAATTTATCAAGACTTGAAAAGGATGTTTTAAGCTAGTACTTTAATCATCACAAACAGAACACCGTCGCACGAACTGATTGAATTAAGTGTAATGTTTTATATTGAGGTACTGTTTGTTTGCCAGCTTAATTTGGTTTCTTTTAAGTTTTCAATTTGAAGTTTGAAGAGTAATTTCATAATTAAACCAGTTGTACACTTAATCAAAGCCATGATCGGGAAACAAACATTTAACACTTTTGAATAACATGTATTGATACGTACAATTACAATTGTTACATTATAATTTTATTAGAAATTACAATAAGAGTTTCAGGCTCAATAACACATACAGTTTCATACCCATTAACATTTAAGTGGACAAAAGCATTCAAGCTGTAAAATTGAAATAATACAATATAATTAATACATCATCTGGAATAAGGTTTTAAAAATTTGTTTCTCACGACGTGCAGAAATAACGCTTCACCTGTAATTTCTACGGTTTTCCTTACACGAAATACGGGTGTTGGAAATGAAGCAATAACACGTTTATTTTCTGTTTTATTTCCATTTTTATTATTGTTATGTGTAAATAATACCATATATTATGAAATAAAACAATAAATTATGAATTATTAAGGCATTGTTATCCTTTAAATGTATCAGAAACTGAACCGGGAATTGCCAAAACCAGTCAAATTAGTGTGAAAAAACACCAATATTCAACACTTAATTAAACTACTTTCTTTCTTTTTTTCAACATTTTTTTTAGTGATTATGAAAAATGAATACATATATAAAACAGCTACTTTTGTTAACGCAAGATATAAAAATGCAAAGTTATATTGGAATATGTTAAAAGAATCATCAGGACTTAAGCCAACAAATATACCATTATCTGCGTTTTGAACAATATTTTAAAGCAGTCAATAGTCCAGATGATGAGTTCTATGCACCAGATGAAGATATTTTACATTTTAATGAACGTTATGAAAATAACGAATTTAATATCATGTTTGACGAGTTGAATGTATATTTCACTGTGAATGAGATTGAAAAATCAATTAAGCAACTAAATTCAAATCGGTCCTCTGGGCCTGACGTGTTATTAAATGAATGACATGTTATTAAATGAATTTTATCACCAGTTATTTGCAAATTGTTTAATAAAGTGTTTGAGGTTGGTTATTTTCCAGAGGTCTGGTCAGAAGGGTATGTTATTCCTTTACACAAAAAGGGGCAGTATTAATGATGTAGAAAATTACCGAGGTATCACGTTATTAAGCTGTTTGGGTAAATTATTTACACGTATATTGAACAATAGATTATCTGAGGTGGGCAGAAACATACAGTGTTCTTATTGAAGCACAAGCTGGATTTAGAGCGCACATGAGTACTGTGGATAATATATTTGTTTTACAGGGTTTAATTACACATATTTTAAACCAGGGAAAGAAATTGTATTGTGCATTTGTCGATTTTACTAAAGCCTTTGATTACGTTGTGCGTGATAATCTATGGTATAAATTAACTAAGTTCGGTATTCGGGGAAAGATTCTTGATATTATTAAATCGATGTATTCATGTGTTAAGTCTAAAGTCAAATATTGTAACCAATTTGAGCGATGAATTTTATTGTGTTATTGGCGTTAGCGCAAGGGGAGTGTCTATCCCCATTGTTGTTTTCCATGTATTTAAATGGCATAGAAGATGAATTCATTCATAGTGGTCTTGAAGGTCTTGATATTAATATGTTTAAGATGTTTATGCTTTTATATGCAGACGACATAGTTTTGTTTGCTAATACTGCAGTAGAGTTACAAGATGGACTTAATATATTATCTAATTATTGTAAAGAATGGAGATTAAAAGTGAATTGCACTAAAACAAAAAGTAATGGTGTTTAGAAAAGGTGGAATAATTACCACACAATTTAGTTTTTAATTATGATGGCGTTTCATTAGATATAGTTAGCAAGTTTACATACTTAGTATAGTTTTCTCTACGGGAGGATCTTCATTAGAGGCAGAAAACTACCCTTGCTGGTCAAGCACAAAAAGCTATTTTTAAAATGAATAGGTATTTGTATAAATTTACATTTGTATCACCAAAACATAAATTAGATTTGTTGATAACTCCAATTTTAAATTACGGAAGTGAGGTGTAGGGATTCGTACAAGCTATATCAATTGAAAGAGTGCATTTACAGTTCTGCAAAAATATTTTGGGTGTTAAAAAGACAACACAAAATGATTTTATATATGGGGAATTTGGTAGAACATCATTTATTACAAGAAGATATATTATAATTGTTAAATATTGGTTAAAAATCATGAGCGTACATGAACGTAAATATATAAAAAAATAGTGTATAACATGATGTTAAATGACTGTGAAATATATCCTCGCAAAAAAAAACTGGGTTTTCACAGTTGAAACACTTATTGTCCTCTCTTGGGTTTTATGATGTATGGTTACAACAAAGTGTTGGTAATTGTAATTTATTTCTTGCAGTATTAAAGCAACGGTTTAAATGACAATTTTGCTCAAAATTGCATAGTCGATTAGATATCTCCACCAGAGCAGTGTTTTATAGGAGCTTTGCATCTTTTCAGTTTCAACCATATCTTGATAATATAAATATTTTCAAAATGTGTCAAGCACTTACCAAATTACGGGTGTCATCTCATAGGTTGCAAATTGAAGCGGAAAGATGGGTTAAACCAAACAGAATTCCTGTTATTGATAGATTATGTTTATTTTGTAATAAACTTGAAGATGAATTTCATTTTGTGTTGGAATGCCAAACCTATACTGTCTTAAGAAAGCAATACATTCCACAATATTTTTACAAGAGGCCAAACATGATGAAATTTTTGGAATTACTAAATTCACAAAATAAAGTATATATTCACAAGCTTTGTACCTTTGTTTTAAAAGCATTTAAATTACGAAACGAAACATTATATGGAAATTAGTAAATATAGGTAATTTATTTTACCGAATGTGTTATGAAATGTATGGTTCAGTATTTATTTATATTATGTAGTAATACGCCTTCTCAATGCTTAAGTCCACTTAACAAATGATAGAAATTGTTGTGCGCGTGAGTGCGTAAGTGATTGAGTGAGTGCATGCGTGCGTGCCAGTATACGTGCATTTTGCTGTGACTGTCTAAGATTAACAAAAGTTTCTTGTTTGTAAAATCCTACACTGTTGCCATGTTTTATGTAACTGTATATTGTATCCTCACGGGCTTTTAAGCCTATTGGAATTTGGAAATAAAGTTATCTATCTATCATATATGGCATTAAAACATCTGAAACATCAACACACTCATCACATTTGCCACCCCTTTTCAACCGGGTTTTAACCGGGAAGTAACCGGGAAATCGACCGGGGAATAGTATCACCTATCAGGTTCTACTATTTTACATCCACATTCCCACGGGTAGGTATAAAACGCGGACTAACACACGCGGACTAGCGGACCAGTATGGTATAAAACGCGGACTGGTATTTTGCGGACCATGTAAATAGATGGGACAAATAATACAAATATTTTGGGTAGCAAATATTAAAGTTAAACAAAATAAGTATGTGGTGTATGGTAATGGTCATTTGAAAATAGATTTGCATGAAAATAAATCGTCAACTGCCAGTTGTAATTATGTTCAATTGATGTTTAAAGCAAAATAATTTACAAAAGTAAAGTTTTTCGCGCTATGATTTAGTGACAATGATTGTTTGAATGTAATCAGAGATGAAAAAGAACTTTAATCCCTGTTTTAATTAAAGGTTAATTATGAGATAATGTTCAACTACTGTCTTCAAAAGAACGTTGTTTGGCATTTATCTAATTTACTTTAAAGTCTTACAATTACACTAACAAACATCCGTGGATTCAGTAATTAATATTCGAACCAGATGTTAGATGTTGATCACACTTTCATGAAATAACGTTTGATCTTATATTTATTTCAATATTTTTGATATCAAACAGTCTTCTAAATTATTTTCACTCATTTCTACAACATTTTCATTGGTGCCCTGTCATTGCTCATTGTATTATAGTATCTTTAAATATTAAATGATCGCCTAAGGTACCTTCCATTCTATATAAATTAAAGCAAGCATCGTGTTTGTGTAGAAATAGTGGTTAATCACTTTTACATGTTGATTAGCCTTGATTTGATTTGATTTTGTGTGTGATTTATAACAGAAAAATGCCGTGTGAGTTCTACGAAGAACGTTTAATTTAATAATCATTATCAATAATAACAGTCAGTGTGCTCTAGACATGGACGATTGTGATTTATAATTCATACTTGTAAATAAATAAAAGCAACAATGTCTCTTATTATCGGACACAGTCAAGTAAAGTACGTCTCGGACTATATTAAGGATGATAGAATTGTGAATTTGTGTTTTCCGGGATATCAGATTAGCGATCTGAAAAATGAAAAGTCAGTGATGGAATTGATACCGGATATTTCGGTAAGTACTTTTAACTGTCATTTGATGTAACTATATGGCAGTTTACGGTATGTGCCTCTCTACCGGATCTGGTATGTGCTTCTCTACCGGATCATACCGTATATTGTTGTTTCAAACTGACAATGATTGACACCTGTCAATTCTGTGGCCCAATTCTGTATGTATTTATTGAAGACACGATTAAATGATAATCTTAAACGCCGCTGGCAAGACTTGTTTATTTAAGAAGCGCGCCACTTGTTGAATTGCAAATTCTCCTGATTTTTATGATAGTTGATTAGATTATCTCATGCCTGTGGCAATAATACGAAAGCCTATAATGGTGATTAAAATTGAACATATGTCAAAACAAGTAAATAATTAATGTTGCGACATTACCATTCGATAAAATGCAAGTTTTGATAAACATCATGTTAGTATCAGTACAAAGCACGGTGATGTTACAAATTAATTGTTGGAGTTTATATATTATTTATTCATGTTAACTTTATGATGCATCTTTACAACAAAGTGTTGGTAAATGTAATATATTTCTTTCAATATTAAAGCAAAGGCTAAATGACAATTATATATAGATTTTCATTAATAACAATATCTAGATCAGATAAACATATTCAAACTTACCAGTGTCATCTCATAGGATGCAAATTGAAGGTGGTATATGGGTTAAAGGGACAAATGGCAATTTTGAAGTCTTTATCAAGTCGAGTATTAAAATTAGCCTCTTCATTTATTAATCCAGTACCATTTTTATTTTAAAGGGAGTACATCAGGCGTTGGTGCCTTATTTGTTCAAAAACATAAAAAAAAGTATGAACTTATCAATTTTAAAATGTGAGTAGAGATAAGTTTCGTAGTGTCTACTCTGTTATTTCTGCATTTATGTAATCAATAAATCACATTCCAGGTAGTGGCCATCGTCATAGGTGCAAATGACATGGGGTGCGCACGACACAGATACGATACTGGAGAAGATGCGGGCGCTTTGTTGTCAGATACACGATGTCAACCGAAGGTAAGCAGAAATGTAATGTTAATGTTTAAAGGGACACAGCGCAATCTTGCAGTTTCAAATATTAACATTAAATTGAGCACCTCGATATTGATTAAGCAGTATCAAATTGACATTAAACATGTTTGCCTTTAATTAAATAAAATGTGTTTATTGTATATTGTCATCATTATTTCACCATATACATTATATTTGTCGTGTGTCCCTTTAAAATAGTTCTTTCAGAAGTGAAATTCACAAAATGATATATGGTATAAGCTATGTGGTGGTTGTACAAAACAATGTTTTGATAAAAATATATGTAAGATATATGCCTCCCCGTTTAATACAAATACACATGTAAAAGTTTAGTATTTTAGATATGTAGTCCTCCCCCGTATAATACAAATACACATGTAAAAGTTTAGTATTTTAGAGCTGTAGATAATGTTTTACTTCAATCAGTATTTACTCATCAGATTTATAATGAATGAGTAACAAGGAACACGCTCAAAGTAAAATCATCTTTAAATAGTCCAAGCATCCCAAATGGACTTTGAAAGAAGCTACCCAAAATATTTGTATTATTTGTCCCATCTATTTACATGGTCCGCAAAATACCAGTCCGCGTTTTATACCATACTGGTCCGCAGTCCGCTAGTCCGCGTGTGTTAGTCCGCGTTTTATACCTACCCCATTCCCACGTCTAAAACGAACATGGCTGCCGCAGACGATTTTTATTTTGAACGACAGTGATGATTACTGGTGAATATCACACACAAGATACAAGTAGAATACTTTTTACTGTTTATTATAATATGAAATAGGTTAAACCTATAGGGCGAGCACAGTTCATGTTTGATTGTGCCGCTGCGTATGTATGCACCGGTATGTGCAAGTCTAGCTGCGAGAATCGTAGCTCTACAGTAGAGTGATAAAACTCCGTATAGGCATATTTTACACGCTAGTGTTTTAGTAGGGTTATTGTCGATAGGATTCAATTTTATTTGTGCCATTAAAATCGACAGCGGTATCCGTTTTTGATAATAATTACCGTTAAGAAATAAGCGTCCGAACGCTAGTGTAATATATTTTCGCGGGTGTTTACCTTTTGCGAAAACGAAAGTAGATTTTTGTGGTTGAGATTTTCACCAACATTTGATTGTAGTGAAACCTTGAGAGTTGTGTTGGTTCTTCAATTATGATTATATGTATAACTTTTGTATTGTTATAAATTTTATGGACGGATGAGAGTGATTTATTGTGATATTAGTATAAGATACTGACATTTGAAGGGTTGGCAAAACTGTGTGATATTTACACACACATGCATATGATGTACTAGAGGTGAACTATTGAAAGTATTATATACTAGGCGTTATTTTGAAGGTGTTAGACATGAAAAATTAGTTTAGTATAGATACTGAGTTATGTTTAGTGTTTATTTAGCAATAGTACATTTCACGTGAACAGAAAGAAAAATAATGTTCATTTAGAGTGAAATTTAAGGTGTTTAGTACTTTTCTGACTTATTTTTCTGGTCTGCTCAATCAATCCCTCACATCAGCACCCTTTTTGCTTATACCTATTCACAAATTGTCACTTGCACTACCATCACCAGGTTGAATCGGCCGAGGAAACTTGAGAAAGGTATGTGATTAGTGATTACGGTATAGATTAAGTAAAATAGTAGTGTTTAAATTTATGTTATATGTATTTGGTGTTATATGTGTTTATTAAGTGTTTATATGTATAAGTGTAAATCAAGTCACGGCTTGATTTGAATGTTGATTTCTTAATTTACAGGACGGTTTAGTGATTTTCAAGTGTTTTGCTGTAGAGCGGCATATTTAGCACGTAATAGAGATGTTGTAGCAGTTCTTGAATTAGTGAAATCAAGGATATGTGATAATAATTCTGATTTGCATAATTATATATTAAAATACATGCTACCGGTATTTCAGATTTGACCCTTAGTTTAGATATTTATTATTATAAATGTGTATTTAATAATATTGAAGGTTTTTGATTCCAGATTTATTGATTTAGGTTAATAGGCAAGGAGAAGAGAAAGCTACACTGCAGTCAGCTGCTATGAGGTGTAAATATTGATTTTTTCCACAGGTGTACTATACTAGGACCGTATAGTAAAGTAAAGGTCATTCATTGTTTTCATTCAGGGATTTGTTTACTACTGATTGTTTACATAACACAAATGTACTTTTAGCAGAGTTTATGTTTACATTGATGTCCAGTTGCAGGGCCTTTTTTCCTTCTATAATAGAGGCCGATATTTGGTGACTTCCCAATTGCAAAAAGCCTCTTTTTTTCCCAATTTTGGTAAAAGAATTTCCCAAAAATACAATGCTGAAATTCCCAATATGTTGACATATGATTCTCCCGAAATCTATTTCACACGTTCGGTTAATAAAACTACATTATTTAGCAGCGAATGAAACCGAAAGCAGGCTTTTTTTTGGCTTACCGAAATAAATATCCATTCAGAATGACTCGGCACTGCACTGCAGTCCGCTTATGACCGAGATGTTACGATCGCTTGGCGCCATTTGTTTTGTTTAATGGAGAGAACGTGAACCGAACCGAGTTACTTTACGCGATTTATTAAACGCATGTAGACTTGACGCGGTCGTCATTTCCTTATTATTTAATATTGGATCGTTTGAAATGTTATATAATTATTTTTTATAAAAACTTAAGATTGATAAAAAAACAAATAGTTTTTCTTAACCGAACACTGTAGAACATATTCTAACACGGTTGTCGTAAACAATATTTGAAAAAAACAAGTACACCGTAAACAAAATGCGAGTAAAAAATGTCGAAAAACGGAAAATACTACAGAAAATCTGTTAAAAGGGCTGCAGATCATGATAAAGGCCAGCCTTTTGACCTTTGGTGTTAAAAGGACAAATTCCTTGACAACACGACTTGCCAAATCTTCTGAAGTGCCGGGTCAGTCGGACTCGCAACTTGCGACGCAAGACGGTATGTACATTTCTGAGGTCTTCATTGAAGACAACAAACTTGGATGCTCTGATGAGGATTAACTGTGTAAACCCCCAAGAGGAGGACTTTTGTCAAATTGTTGATGACTTTAAGGACTTCAAGTCCAGACAGTTACCCTTGTAAATGATGTTAAAATTAGAAGTGTCCTATTATACCAGTCCTGTTTTAGTGTTAAATGATTTTGTTTTCAATTATTAACGTGATGCAACTTTCTATTTACTGTATGTATGTAGACTGCCATTTGTTTATTGATGTATGTTGAAAGTCAGTCTACCTTTTCCCAATTTGGCCGAAAATCGCGCTTGAATTTCCCAAAATTAAAGGCTAAGGCCCCTTCCCAATTTTTGGAAAAAAGGCCCTGAGTTGAATGTGAATTTCAACATAGACTGTGTTGATAGATTGAATTGTTAGGTTGATACAATAATAACTTAAGATATATAATTATTAGTCTGATTTTACAAATTAATATTATTATTATTTAGTAGATAATAGTTGTGCTATTGACTTAGATATATTATTGTAGTTTATTTAGTTTACCACACCCATAGTTAAGAATTTGGCGTTTTGGGTTATTACGAGTTTAGAAATTACTTAGTTATTGGAACCGAGTTATCTGACTAGGAAGCGATTATAGCAGTAAATTACTTTAAATATTTTGAATTAGAAGTTTATTTGGAATTTGACTTTGTAGATTTGAAAATATTTCAGTGCATATTAAAGGGACAGTGTGTGTATTGAGATTTGTTTTATACAAAACCTTTAGTTTGTTATATTGTACCTGCGAATTCAGTTTATATTTTGTTGGTCTGTCAGTTTTAGGAAGGTTACGCTGTGCATTAAGTCAATACGGAATTACGATTATTGGTTTATTGTGCGTGTTTCTAGTTATACATTGAATAGGTTTTGAGTATTGAAAACCATATAGGTTCATACGGTCCTACCTGTATACTTTGTTTGTTGACTTTGTACGTCAACATGAGTTGGTTGCTGAAAGCGGAGACGATGGAGGCAGGGGGTGTCAGTAAGAGTATATCGGAGGAGGATATGATTAAGGGGTTAAGCGTCAAGTATGATATAACTCTTAAACCTACAACACTACCTAAGACCCCTAAGGCAACTTTTGCAAATTTACTAGCGGAGAGCGAAGGAGCTAAGGAAAAGGAGACTTACTTGCCCGGTAATCCGTTTGGCGAGCAGTTCTCTCCGTTCAATCCATTTAGGGACGCAGCTTCTAGGTCTACACCTAAGAGCCTGTTCGACTTAGGACTTGTAGATCAGTCTCGCTCTTTACCGTTATACCAGTTGCCAATTCCCAAGATACCCTTATTTTCAGGAGAGGAGCCATTGCCTAAGAATGAGATTAGTTACATGGAATGGCGTTATGAGATCAGATGTCTCATGAAGGATCCTGACTATGGCCAGAACCATATCATGCAGGCCATTAGACGATCGCTGAGGGGTACAGCAAGAATGATTGTCATCCCACTTGGAGAGACAGCGTCATTGGAAGCACTTTTTGATAAATTAGATGCAAACTACGCTGAAGCCTCGAAGAAGGGCATCACGATGAAGGAGTTCTTCAATTGTAAACAGAACCCAACTGAGAGTGTGACCAACTATGGATGCCGCCTAGAAGCCATTCTTGAAATTGCCTTTGAGGGAGGACATTTACGAAGGAATTCCAAAAATGAGCTGATGTGCGAGAAGCTGTGGTCCGGACTTTATTCTACCACACTGAAGAGTCACACTAGACACAAACTCGACACTGTGACGGATTACAACCTCCTCCTCAAGGTAATTCGACAGGTTGAGAAGGAATTGAGGTTGGACCAGGAACCTCCAACAGCTCAACAGACTACCAAGAAGACACAGTATAACCCTGTGCAGGTTGCTTAGCATCCATCACAGCAGGAATTCGTTGACCTGGAGAGGAAGATGGAGTCAAAGATTGAGGTCAAGCTGCAGTCATTAAGACAGGATATAGATTCCAAGTTTAATATGCTACTTCAGAAGTTGGACTCTGCAACACTTCAGCAGCAGCCACAGCAACATCCTCAACAGCAGTTTGAAACTCCATCAAACAACTTCAGCAACCGTGGTAGAGGCAGTTACTATTACGATAACCGGAGAATGGGTAGAGGACGGTCAAACTGAGGATGGTCGAACCAACAACAAAATATTGGAGACGGAATGTTGGGGCTTGGTAGAGGGCAAAACCAACAGAACCACCCAAACTCCAATCCACTTCCAAAGATGGCCAGCCGGCGGTGGAGAATACCAACCAGAAAAAAGGCCAAAATAAATCTTCTCTTAGAGATAGGCTAGTGGGATCCTCTAATATCTCTAACATTATTTTTCAGAATATCCTGACAAACGCTTTGATCGATAGTGGATGTATGATAACGACAGCTTCAGAATCTTTCTATCTCTCTTTACTTGATAGACCACCACTTCTTAACGTAGATCAACTTGGTTTACAGGTCTCTATTGCTGATGGTTCTCATTTAAGAATTCTTGGATACATAGAAACTTCCATTTCAATCCCGTTCTTGTCTGGTTTCGATATTCCTGTACCTGTGTTGATCATTCCTGATACTAATTGTACAGTGGATTACCCCATTATTGTAGGTACAAACATTATCAGAAGATGTAAGACGCTGGCTAAGCAGAAGGTACCAGCAACCGAGATCCCTGAACCTTGGCAGATTGCATTTGATGCTCTTTACAACCCTTGTACAGTTCGGTCAACTAACTCGCATACTATTGAGGTTAAGCCTTATGAGTCTATAACGGTCAATGGTATTGCACGAGGTTTAAGTCATGACAACTCGAGCGGTGTTACAGAGAACTTTGAGGCAGAGAATGGGTATTTAGTTAGACCTCACGTGATTAAGTTACCACAACATGGCAATGCTGTCAAAGTTCTGGTACACATTTGCAACATCTTGGCCAAGACTTTATATATAAAACCAAAGAGCGACTTATGCCATATTAGCGAGGTTAAGGTTGTCGACAACCTAGCGTCTCAGTTCGATTCATCTTCAGATACTAAGACTGCATCGTATGAAGATTTTGGAATCAAGATAGACGAGACCAACCTTCTCAGTGAGCAGCTTCAGCGTTTGAAGGAAATTTTAGGCAACTGGAAACACATATTTTCCACAGGTGCTACAGATATAGGCTGCACCAGTACAGTGAAGCATAAGATTGTCCTTAATGATGATATTCCATTTAAGCAGCCATACAGAAAGATACCACCAGGGATGTACGAAGAAGTCAGGCAACATGTGAAAGACATGCTGGATTGTGGCGCGATTAGAGTCGGACAGTCCATATTCCTCAAACTTTGTCCTAGTCAGGAAGAAAGATGGCAGTCTCCGCTTTTGTCTTGATTATAGACTTCTTAACGCGAAGACCAGAAATGATGCGTATATGCTGCCTCGTTTCGACGACACAGTAGACGTCCTTGTCGGAGCCCGCTATTTCTCCAAACTGGATCTCTGTGCCGGCTACTGGCAAGTTGAACTAGAGGAGCGAGATAAGGAAAATACGGCCTTTTCAGTAGGCATCCTAGGCTTTTATGAGTGCAACCGTATGCCTTTTGGCTTATGTAACAGCGGTGCTACTTTCCAACTCCTAATGGAGAAGTGCATGGGTTAACTCCATCTACGGGAATGTTTAGTGCTCATGATGTCATTTTAATCTTTTCGAAAACTTTCGACGAACATCTACAACGTCTCGAGTCTGTTTTTCAACGCTTGGAAAAGTATGGATTAAAACTTAAGCCGACTAAGTGCAAACTTTTTAAAACGTCCATATCTTATAATAATAATAATAATAATAAATTCTTTATTTCATGAAGGTACAACTCATTAAGATTATACAAACAATTGCACAACACTTATCTTCCATGAGGCCTTCTGATAACAACAGCAACTTATAAACAATAGCTAGTGAATACATTAATAATATGTTTCAAGCTGGCATTCAAAACAAGTATTCATTATTAACACAACTTAATTTGAGCAGAACACCTGTTATCTTGAAATAGAAATAATTTATAATTGTGTTTGAAAGCATAAATAGAAACAGAAGTCCGGATATTTTCTGGGATTGAATTCCAAGTCCGCATGGCAACAAAGGTAAAAGATTGTTTTAAATAATCGGATTTAGGTCTAGGATGCTTAATGTCATGTTTAATGCATGATCTTAAATTATATCTGCTATTTTCAGAAAATGTTATTAATTTACTTATGTATATTGGTGTAAGATTATGAATTGCTTTATAAACTAAAACACCTACTTGAAATTTACATCTTGTTTCAAATGACATCCAATTTAACTCATTGAAAAGATTTGCAGAAGGTGTATGTAAAGGTTTTATCAAAATCCAGCGTGCGATGCTTTTTTGTAAAGTAACAACGTTTGTAAAATTTAATTTAGTACAATTACTCCAGAGGATAGATCCATAATCAAATATTGGAACTAAATATGCATTATAGAATAGCTTTTTCATATCAAGTGTCAAATATTTAGATATTCGTCTGAAAAGAGTGAATTTACTCGATATATGATTACAGACTTTGCTTATCTGAACATCCCACTTTAGATGTTGATCTATTGTAATTCCGAGAAATTATTCATGATCTTTCCTAGGACACGTTATTTCTGAGGATGGCATTGCTACAGACCCAGAAAAGATTTCTGCGATTTCAAAGTGGCCAGTTCCTTCTAATGTTTCTGAGCTTCGCACCTTTTTAAGTACATCTGGCTTCTATCGCCGGTTCATTAAGGACTACGCCAAGATAGCTCAACCACTGAATAAACTGTTGGAAGGATACTGTACCCAAAATAAGTCATCAGTGAGCAAGAAGAAGGCCAAAACGCCAGTACCATGGACTTGGGGTGAATCACAACAGAATGCGTTTGAGACGTTGAAACAGAGGCTAACTCAGCCGCCTATATTAGCATTCGAAAGACTTTTCTCAGCCATTCATTGTGCATACAGATGCCAGTGGATCTGGACTAGGTGCTATATTGCTCCAACACCAAGAAGGATCGGATCGTGTCATTGCTTATGCTAGCCGAGGACTCCGACCCAGTGAGCGTAATTATCCTGCTCACAAGTTAGAGTTCCTTGCGCTAAAATGGGCGGTGACCGATAAGTTCCACGATTTTCTCTATGGGAATTTCGTTCACTGTACTGACAGATAACAACCCCTTGACATACGTTACATCAACAGCGAAGCTAGATGCTATAGGACATAGGTGGATCGCAGCTTTATCAACGTATGATTTCGACACCAAGTACAAGCCGGGCAAAAACAACTCTGATGCCGATGGACTCAGTCGCCGTCCACATCTCCTTACAGATGTAGTCAAAGCTATATGCTTTGCTGCCACAGTTGACATTCCTTTAGTTGAAAGTTTAGCGGGAGACGCAGATTCTCAGGTGGCCACTGAGGATATTGTGCCGACCAATGGATTTCGCCAAGTGGATTGGACACAGGAGCAAGCCAAAGATGCAACAATCAAGAGAGTGATTGACCTCTTACGATGCGGTTATCGCCCGAGGGATGAGAGACAGGAAAGCAGACCTGTGCAGAAGTTGCTTAGGGAATGGAGCAAATTATACCTACATGAGGGAATTCTGCACAGGACCGCATCTCAAGATGGCCAAGTGATTCAGCAAATCGTGATACCTGAAGGTCACAAAGACCTTGCATTCAGAGGAATTCACGAGGAAATGGGCCATCCAGGGAAGGATAAAACCCTCTGGTTAGCTCGACAAAGATTTTTTTGGCCAGGGCTTGAACAGGACATAAAGAATCGAATAGATAGGTGCAAAAAGGTGCATTTGCAGAAAGACACAAGGAAGGCCCGCCGCAGAACTAGTACCCATAGAGACAACTAGACCGATGCAATTAGTATGCACAGACTTTTTGTCATTAGAAATGTCCAAGGGTGGCTACGAGAACATACTTGTGATCACGGACCATTTTACTAGGTACGCGAAGGCGATTCCCTGCAAGAATCAAACGGCACAAACTACAGCGAAGGCTATTTACGAAAATTTCATTGTGCACTATTCGTTCCCAGAGCAGTTGCACAGTGACCAGGGACGTAATTTTGAGTCGAAGATTATTAAGGAACTTTGCAAGTTAGCTGGTGTAAAGAAAAGCCGCACCACTCCATATCATCCGATGGGCAGCGGAAGCGCCGAACGTTTCAACAGAACCCTCTTAAGGATGCTAGGAACCTTGAAAGAAGAGCAGAAGACGGACTGGAAATCCTTTGTTCCATCCTTAGTGCAGGCATATAACTCCACAAGGAATGACGCCACTGGATTTTCACCTCACTTCCTGATGTTTGGTTGGCATCCGAGGTTATTAATCAATGCATACCTAGGTACCGGACCAGGAAATGAAGAATCCAAGTCACCAGTTACATACATCTCCAAACTAAGAGATAGGATGAAATATGCCTATAAGGTAGCCGGTGATGCTGCAAAGAAGAGGGCAGAACAAAGCAAGAGACATTACGACAAGCGTGTGGTGGAAAACAAGCTGGAAGTTGGAGACGTGGTACTTGTGCGCAAAGTACACCTCCAAGGAAAGCAGAAATTAGCCGATAAGTGGGAGAAAGATCCTTACGTGGTGATTGAAATCCCTATCGAAGGCCAACCTGTGTTTCCTGTTCAACTAGACACTCGCAAAGGTCCCATAAGAATGCTTCACAGGAACTTGCTGCTCCCATTTGTGTCGATTCCAGGGACTGAGGATGTAGAACCAACAGAAACGCCTAGCCCCAAGGTTAAGACAAGGAGAGCTGTTAGGTCTGCGATCCATGACGCGGAGTCCGAGTCAGAGTCCAGTTTGACAGATTCCAGTAGCGAAGTTTACATCATACCGCAGCGAAGGATCTCAACGACAATAGGAACCAGCAGAAGACGAGAACCAGCTCGCAGGGACTTAACTGATCGATCGTATGGTGATGACTATAGTAACCCAACAGCGGTTCAACACAGCTATAGTCACAGCCCATCTCGGCACTCAACACAGTTGAGTAGATCTACGATAGAACGCCCAGGAGTCCGAGCTTAGCTCAATCCCACAAACCGTACGGCTGACAGCAGTCATTTTCATTTTGGTAGCCCAGTCGCGAGACTGAGTCCTGATGTCCAGAATAGAAGTCACGACTCGCAGTTATTTCGTTCGCCAGGCATCGAAAGAATGAAACCAGCCAGTCAATCATCGAACCAAATGAAGCCAGTGAGTTGGTCAGCGAAACGACTGAAACAAGTCAAACCTCAGGAACGATGGAAACAAGTCAAACCTCGGTGAAAGGAACGACGGATACCAGTGAAACATCGATTAAAGAAACGATGGAATCAAGACAGACACCAGTCATTGAAGCGACCGAAGGCAATCCAATGTCGGTCAATGAAACAATTGATACCAGTCAAACGCCGGCATCCAGACCGATTGAGGTTCCAGTTCCGAGTTTAGCGACAAGACCCACAAGACAGAGACGTCCGCCAGATAGATATGGCCATTGGGTACTTCCGCAGACTGTAACAGAGCAGCACATTTACTATGTTTAATCTGTCGCTGTACAGAGCTTGTGTTCTGTTGTAAATATATATTTCAGGATTGTTTTTTTAATGAATTCTTGATAGTTTCAGCAGTGAGCTTTAATTAGTTAGCTAATATTAGGTGGTGAATTTATGAAGTGTATAATTCAGGTAGTTGATAGGCCTATTTTTGTAATAAAATAGGATAGAGGAGTTAGTACTATAACTACTATTGAATTTTCAGATTACTGTCTGGAGAGAACCGTCTATAGGGATATAGTATTATTCATAGATATAATGGTGGTTGTATCCTCTATTATTTTGGTTACCAGTTCATATATGGACCGGAATTAATATGTCTATAGTTTTAAACTTCATTTTCAGGCTCTTCGATTGATTAGTATGCGGTATCTACGATTAAAGGATACCCATGATTTTAATATTTTATTTTTAACCTAAAGGTTTTCTTAGTTAAAAGCCATTCGCAGATATAAATGTTTTTTTTTAGATCTGAGTACAAATGTTGTATAATTACAATTATTTTCCATTTACAGGGGAAACGAAAGAAACAGATTTAGTTTATGTTGATATATTCTTGTAATTCTTATCTTACAGGTACAGCATATTTAAAGTTATAAGTATTCAAATAATTAATTACATATTTCAGGTCAAGAGATGAGTCATCTCATAAATATCAGGAGATATTTCAACAAAGAGAGGAAATGTGTAACAGATGTATTATTTTCAGTATTCATTATCTTAATTCCAGGAATATAAATGGCTATTCTATAATGAAGCATTCTAAGCCATTAAGAGCTATTCAATATATAATATTGATCTTACTCACCTTATGTATGTTTGTGGTGTACAGTGTGCCGTACTGTGAATGTCCCGTATTGTCCAATGTGTTGTGTATTGTGTACTCATGTATATGTAAGTGTATGTAGTTAGGTGAGTTGTAATTAACAGGTTTTAGTAGTCTTAGCTTAGAGGTATGAGAGCTAGCTTGATGGACGAGAAGTGTTCACTGCACGTGCAACAATAACCAGAATGCACCATTCCAAAACTAACCCGGCCCTAGGATTCTATCTTTCCCGCATTCTTCTACAAGCAGTGTCCGAGTAAAGTCGCGAGACTAAACTTTGTATAGAGACATGATCATTAAAGTTAATGTTCTACCTATGAACAATTTATATACGTTTTATGTTTACAAGCCGTTGTTACGTGCTGGTAAGAATATTGTTTTTAGTATTTAATTTGTATTGAAATGATTAGATTATGAAATGACAATCGGAGTTTTCCGTTGTAAGCATATTACTTATGACTATTCATTGTTTCAGGTTTTTACTACTTTATAAGTCCTAATAAAGAACGAATAGACAGAATGGCGTTTTCTATCACTTTTATGAAAGATCCCACATTCTACATATGATTTAAGCTTTTTTTTATTTGAATATACGTCTAATATACGTCTTGCCTTCAACGTGTGTTAAATTGATTCATACGTATTGTCTAATCATTTAATATGATGATGTATGTTTGAGAAAAGTAAAATGATTTTAAAACAGGAATTTGTTGTTTCCTACTTGACCTATAATAGATGGTGGTTCATTTTCAGAATATTAGTTCAATATTTAGTTGAGTACGTCTGGGGGTGGAGGACACCGGGTCCGACGTTTTTCATCAATATATTCTGAAAATGCACCAAATTCATCAAATGCTATGTAGAAAAGACGTTGGTTTGTTTCACTGTTCTTGACGTTTAGCACTAGCTGTGCTCAAGATACTTATTAGTTTCTACATCTACATTTTAAGAAACTGAGTGTCCTATTTGACCCTAATGTTTCTGTCGGTGGTAGAAAAACAAAAATAGTGAAATGATATAGGACAGAGAAAAGCATAAATCGATTGAAGCAGAAGACAGGTAAAGTTTCCAAACCGTGTTTTCTTCACCTTCAAATTTGAACTACTCCGTAGCATCAGACCAATCCGGATGACCGGTTTCAGGTACACTGGCATAGGAACGTTTCATTTATATGGGGTCCAGTGGAAACCTAAAACTTTGTTAAAAGTAACAAAAAAAAAGTGAAGCACCAATAGTGGCGCGAAAGCCGGATTGCGAATTTAACATTTTAAGTGAAAATCTGTGTGAAAAGGAGGGTAGTCCAGGTAAAATACATGACATAGTTAGGGCTATTTTCATATAACTTTTGTAATGATGTTGAACAAGTGTGACTGTCAAGTTTCAAATTTTTTCGACAATTCATTTTTGAGAAGTGAGGAAAAAACAAAAACTTTAACGAAAACTTCAAAACTCGTAGACGGACGGACGGATAGATGGACAGACACATGGAAATCGCCAAACTTTTAGCCTGGATTTGCTACGCAATCCAGCCAAAAATAAAAAATACAAATTCTGTACGTTATGGTGGAGTCTAAACCCGACAAATTTTCTATTATTTCGGGCGTTTGTTTAAAGGGACAATTGTCCGTAACTTTTAGCTTATAAAACACACACTAATTATGTTCGCAAACATTACTCACTAAACATTATTGAATATTTACTAATTAAAAGCAAGATTGTTTGACGGAATTCATCGCAGTACAAAAAAAAGAAAAAACGCTTTGGGCGTTTGAACTCGCAGCCCAAACTAAAAATACACTCGCGGTAATAATAATGAGAGTGAGCGTGAAGTTGTCCATCGCTCCCGACCGAGCTAAGCGGGCTATACATATTACGCAATACATACTATGGTGAAAACCTAATGCGTTAATGAAAGTCACATGATCGTAAAAAACGTAAATATTGTGGGTCCCACTTTATTTACAAATAATAATTAAAGCTTCTTTTTTTTTTTCAAACTCATGATTGTATTACTACAGACTTCCTAGGGTCTATGCTCATGTTTTCATGTAAACATTTCACTGAATAAAAGTCAGACGGTTATTTGGTTATGCTCAATATCTGCTTATTTAAGGACAGTGTCCCTTTAATTAAGCTAAAGGTTTTTCAGCTGTGTGAGTGAGTAATTTTAACAAAATGTAAATACATTATATATAATTGGAACTGGCAATTTTAGTGGTAAATAAAAACACCTTAGTTTGAAAATTCGGTTAAAAAATAAATATTTTACAGCCATCAGTTCAGATGAGGCTTTTTGTATGTAAATTCCTATCTATCTGTCTACATCCTGCATTAGCCTCTTTCGGGTGTACATCTGCCGTGTTGCTGGGACAGCAAAAAAATAAGAAATCTCAAATATAACTTCAGTTAGCCTCTATAGTTTCAGAATGTCTTAATTTCGGTTTGCCCAACTCATTTTTGGATAAAAGGTCGAAGCGCCCCAAAATATGCAACATAGGGTAAAAATACCTTTTGAACTTTCCCTACCCAAACACGCCAGTCAAATTATTGGGATCTCGGGAAGGAGGCTGTTCCTACCCCTGTCGGTGTGAGTAACATCTTGGGCCTAACCATCGTTTAGTCACTCTAGACCTGGTGTTGTTCTAAATACTAGTACTGTAGTTATATTTTTTCATAATGAACCATAATGTTATTGTGCGGTAAAAAAAGATGCGGTGACAGAGTGGTTAGCTTACTTGCCTCTGGATATAGAAGTCTGGGGTTCGACTCCCGGCGGTTCACGTCTCGAGAATTGATAACGCACTCCCTTAGATCTAGAACTATTCGTGTAAGATAGTGAAAGTTACTGTGAAAGTATGTCATTCTTCCCTACTGATGTAAAGCCGTTGGTCTCCTGTGCAGGGAGAGACATACCCTATTTCGCTGAATTTCTGTTGTTATCATAAAAAAGCCTGCAGGTAAACTCATTCACAGAAACGAAACTGATAATCATAAGTATGTGTATAATACCTCAATATTATAGTATTGGAAGAAAGAAAGAAAGAAAGAAAGAAAAAAGAAACAAAGAAAGATGGATCGGTAATAAGCACCTTGCTCACTAATTGTTTACTAACAGATCATACGTCATAATGTGACGACATACGATGATGACGTAAATGAATGACGTCTTGTCATTGTATTATGATTTCCGGAAATTGCCAAATTGTTCGGGTTTGACACAAATGAACACGGAATAACCTCGTCGCTTTCCGTCAATGGCTTACAATAGTAGACGACCGAATATCGAAATCTGCGAAGAATTCCGATTGCATTTATGGTTTTAGTGGAAAATAAACAAATGAAAGATAGTTTTTAACCAAATCATTTATTTATCCTAATCAGTTAGCAAGACATATACATTTCTGCGACACGAAATCTACTTTTATTAAATTGTGAAATGTGTTGACGAATTTTCGCCAATGAACAACGCGCAAGGTAACACGTTGAGCTATGCTTCCGGTTAATGGCCGTTTTTGGCGACATAGGTAAAAATGCAATTTCACTGTCATTTTTGGATGGGTTCGAGAAAGGTTTTTAATGTTTTTTTCACCTTATTCTGCTTGGAAACCACCATTCTTAATGATTTCTACAAATGCTTATCTTGTTAATTTCGTAACAAAATATGCTACTTTACGGTTGAAGTCGCCCATAAACTGCCGTAAATGACCCAAGACTTTTCAAAAGGATGGATGGGTATGTTTACTTTTCGCCTGCATGATACCATAGGAGCTCGCTTGCGCTCGCTATCATTTAGCAGCAACAAACACCACGAAATACTTCTGGTTTAGATTTCTGAATTTGCTAACGGGAAATAATCTACACCGACGATAAAACCACAGGCAACCGTATGGCGTATCATAGTGGGGACCCCCCCAAATATATGTTGTGTGGTAAAATTAAGATAGTTCCACTACAAATAGCCGATAAAAAAAAAATTGGTTTATATTTTAAATATTTATATTAAAGGTTGGAACGTCCGTAAGTACTAATTATACTAGCCTAATAAATTGGCTCCTATGCAGTTTTTAGCTCGACTGATCAGAGATCAGCAGAGCTTATGCCGTGGTGCGGCGTCCGTCGTCCGTCTGTCTGTCCGTCTGTCCGTAAACTTTCTTTTGTAGCGACTACTCCTCTGAAACTAATGAATGGATTTTCATGAAACTTTACAGAAATGTTGCCCATGAAGTCTAGTTGATCCTAGCAAAAATTCATGTTGATGTGAAATCCAAGATGGCCGCCAGATCTAAAAATAGGTCTTTTAAAAACAAGTTTGTAGCGACTACTTTTAGCTCGACTGATCAGAGATCAGCAGAGCTTATGCCGTGGTGCGGCGTCCGTCATCTGTCTGTCCGTCTGTCCGTAAACATTTTTTTGTAGCGACTACTCCTCTGAAACTAATGAATGGATTTTCATGAAACTTTACAGAAATGTTGCCCATGAAGTCTAGTTGATCCTAGCAAAAATTCATGTTGATGTGAAATCCAAGATGGCCGCCAGATCTAAAAATAGGTTTTTAAAAAACAAGTTTGTAGCGACTACTTCTTGAAAACTATAAGTGATATTGATATGGGACTCTTTCTAAAATGATCAGCATGACATGATGTTGGTCCTTGTCGAAAATCATTTTGATTCGACGTTAAACATGGCTGCCAGCGGCCATCTTTGTTTACAACAGTTATATAGTAAAAACTTGTAGCGACTACTCCTTTGAAACTACTTGGCAGATTTTCATGAAACTTCACAGGAATGTTGCTCTTAATGTCTAATTGATCCTAGCAAAATTTCAGGTCGGCCGGAAATTCAAGATGGCTGCCACAGCTAAAAATAGATTTTTAAAATACAAGTTTGTAGCGACTACTTCTTGAAAACTATAAGTGATATTGATATGGGACTTTTTGTAAAATGATCAGCATGACATGATGTTAGTCCTTGTCAAAAATCTTTTTGATTCGATGTTTAACATGGCTGTCAGCGGCCATCTTTGTTTACATAGAGTTAAATAATGAAAACTTGTAGCGACTATTCCTCTGAAACAACTGGACGGATTTTCATGAAACTTCAGAGGAATGTTGCTCTTGATGTCTAATTGATCCTAGCAAAATTTCAGGTCGGCCGGAAATTCAGGATGGCTGCCATGGCTAAAAATAGATTTTCAAAATACAAGTTTGTAGCGACTACTTCTTGAAAGCTATAAGTGATATTGATATGGGACTTTTTGTAAAATGATCAGCATGACATGATGTTAGTCCTTGTCAAAAATCGTTTTGATTCGATGTTAAACATGGCTGTCAGCGGCCATCTTTGTTTACATAGAGTTATATAATGAAAACTTGTAGCGACTATTCCTCTGAAACTACTGGACGGATTTTCATGAAACTTCACAGGAATGTTGCTATTGATGTCTAATTGATCCTAGCTTAATTTCAGGTCGGCCGGAAATTCAGGATGGCCGCCACGGCTAAAAATAGATTTTCAAAATACAAGTTTGTAGCAACTACTTCTTGAAAACTATAAGTGATATTGATATGGGACTTTTTGTAAAATGATCAGCATGACATGATGTTAGTCCTTTTCAAAAATAGTTTTGATTCGATGTTAAACATGGCTGTCAGCGGCCATCTTTGTTTACATAGAGTAATATAATGAAAACTTGTAGCGACTATTCCTCTGAAACTACTTAACGGATTTTCATGAAACTTCACAGGAATGTTGCTATTGATGTCTAATTGATCCTAGCAAAATTTCAGGTCGGCCGGAAATTCGAGATGGCCGCCACGGCTATAAATAGATTTTAAAAATGCGATTTTGTGGCGACTACTTCTCAAAAACCATAAGTGAAATTGATTTGGGACTTTTTCTAAAATGATCAGCATGATATGATGTTGGTCCTTGTCAAAAATCGTTTTGATTCAACGTTAAACATAGCTGCCAGCGGCCATCTTTGTTTACATACAGTTATATAGTAAAAACTTGTAGCGACTACTCCTTTGAAACTACTTGGCGGATTTTCATGAAACTTCACAGGAGTGATGCTCTTGATGTCTAATTGATCCAAGCAAAATTTCAGGTCGGCCGGAAATTCAAGATGGCCGCCACGGTAAAAATAATTTTTTAAAAAACAAGTCTGTAGCGACTACTTCCTGAAATCAAAATCAATCAGTCATTGACCTCTTGTTTTTATTATTATTCTGACGTTCTATGTAACTGCATATACGCCTAATTTCCTTTGCAAAAAACCCGACTTCGAAAAAACGCTCGAACACCCATGTGACTTTCGAACGAAATTGAGCAGCTTATCAGACTCCTGTGCGTAAACCATGACGATAATCTAACAAAATAATAAGTTATTTACCATTTACTTTCGGTTTTATTTTTTTCCGAAGCACATTTTACATAATTTATTGTTTTTTGGTTAATCGCTATACATGTGTATTGACAATATATTGACAAGTGCGCGTCTCTCCCAACGTTGCATGCGCATGCGCATAAGTACACAAACGTCGGATATTTTCCACTGTGGACAACGTGTCACGAAACTGCGTTGTGTATAATGTACCTAGTATAAAGTTTTCAAGTCTTAGGTTAACAAAAGGTAACATATTGATAAACTGATAAAACAAAACAACACAGATATATGCAAAAACAAACAAAAAACAACAACATTCGGGTGGTAGTGATGATGGTGTGTTGGGATGGTTGTGGGGGTGGGGGTGTGGGGGTAACAAAAATTGACCAAAACAACACAGAAATTGTTGGGATGGTTGTGGGGGTGTGGGGGTAACAAAAATTGACCAAAACAACACAGAAATATGTAAAAAAAAAAAAAGTTTCGAGTGGGGGTGGGGCGTAATGAGGTTGTGGGGGGGGGGGGGGCTGGGTTTGGGCAACATAGCTTTATGTGTAAGAATTTACCAAAACAACACAGAAATATGTAAAAAAATATATAAAAATCGAGTTTCAAGTGGGGCAGGCGGGGAGTGGGGGAGGGTGGTGGCAGGGCCACATAAGAATTGACCAAAACAAGACAGAAATATGTAAAAAAAAAATTAAAAAAATTGAGTTTCGAGTGGGAATATAGCAGTTTTAACTAAATCAAGAGCCGTAACTCCGTCGTTACTGGTCCAACCTGGTTGGTTTTCGAACTTGGCCAGTAGAGATAATAAAATTTACCAAAACAATACAGAAATATAAAAAATAGATAGTTTAGAGTCTGGGGTGGTGGGGCGGGGTGGTAGGGTGTGCGGGGGTGGGGGGGGGGGGGGGGGCATAGCAATATGTGTAAGGATTGACCAAAACAACAAAGAAATATGAAGGAAAAAAAATAGCGATTCGAGTCGGTGGGGGCGTGGGGAGGAGGGTGGTGGGGGCGGGGCAACATAGCTATATGTGTAAGAATTGACCAAAACAATACAGAAATATGAAGAAGAAAAAATAGTTGAGAGTCGGGGGTGCCGGGAGGGGGGGGGGGGTTGTGCGGGGGCGGGAGTAGGGGCGGGGCAACATAGATATATGTGTAACAATTGACCAAAACAACACAGAAATATGTAAAAAATAAATAAACAAATTGAGTTTCGAGTGTGGGTGGGGAGGCCCGTGGGTGTTGGAAGGCGGGCGCGGGGGCAACATAGCTATATTTGTAAGAATTGACCAAAACAACACAAAAATATGTAAAAAAAAAAGAAGTTTCGAGTGGGGGTGGGGCATAATGAGGTTGGGGGGTGGGGGGGGGGGGGGGCTGGGTTTGGGCAACATAGCTTTATGTGTAAGAATTTACCAAAACAACACAGAAATATGTAAAAAAAAATATAAAAATCGAGTTTCAAGTGGGGCAGGCGGGGAGTGGGGGAGGGTGGTGGCAGGGCCACATAAGAATTGACCAAAACAAGACAGAAATATGTAAAAAAAAATTTAAAAAAATTGAGTTTCGAGTGGGAATATAGCATTTTTAACTAAATCAAGAGCCGTAACTCCGCCGTTACTGGTCCGATCTGGTTGTTTTTCGAACTTGGTCAGTAGAGATAATAAAATTTACCAAAACAATACAGAAATATAAAAAATAGATAGTTTAGAGTCTGGGGTGGTGGGGCGGGGTGGTAGGGGGTGCGGGGGGGGGGGGGGGGGGGAGGCGGTTGGGGGGCATAGCAATATGTGTAAGGATTGACCAAAACAACAAAGAAATATGAAGGAAAAAAAATAGCGATTCGAGTCGGTGGGGGCGTGGGGAGGAGGGTGGTGGGGGCGGGGCAACATAGCTATATGTGTAAGAATTGACCAAAACAGTACAGAAATATGAAGAAAAAAAAATAGTTGAGAGTCGGGGGTGCCGGGAGGGGGGGGGGGTTGTGCGGGGGCGGGAGTAGGGGCGGGGCAACATAGATATATGTGTAACAATTGACCAAAACAACACAGAAATATGTAAAAAATAAATAAACAAATTGAGTTTCAAGTGTGGGTGGGGGAGGCCCGTGGGTGTTGGAAGGCGGGTGCAAGGGCAACATAGCTATATTTGTAAGAATTGACCAAAACAACACAAAAATATGTAAAAAAAAAAAAATCAATGAGTTTCGAGTGTTGGGGAGGGCTGGGGGCGGGGAGGGTGGGTGTGGGGGTTGGGGGTGGGGGGTGGGCAACATAGCTATATGTGTAAGAATTGACCAAACAACAGAAATATGTAAAAAAAAAAACGTGGGGGGAGAGGGGTGTGTGGGATGGGGGAGGAGGGAGCCCATGCCCCAATATGGGTGAAGTACAAATAAGATGCATAATGATATAAGATCCCAAACCAAAATTATAGCTATATATACACCAGCTTACATGCAAACCTAGATCTGCCTTTATTGCACATTTTATGGGCCATCACAATTTGGGCTCCATGGGAGCCCAGAATTTGCAGAAGACAACATTACTTAAGCAACCCTTTACAACATACTATAAGGAAACCAATTCCCAAATTTAGTTGAGCTAGGATGGGACATTGTACTTTATAAAAAGAAATCGTTGTGTGTTTGGTGGAGCTGAACATGGTGATTTGGTTAAGAAAACAATAACTGTCACTAGTATTCAAACCCCATCCCCCCACACCCCTCAGGGTTTGTGGAATGGCGAGTTGTCAGTTGCCGTCGCCCGTCGTCGTCCGCTAACTTTTGCCTTGTGAACACTCTTGCAACTTCATTATTATTATTCGGATCTTTACCAAACTGCTAATTTTCATATATTTTATATTCTCTTTATTACGATTTAAGAATGAGGAAGAGTCTTGTAGAATAATAAACGAATAAAACAAGTAATTTTAACAATACTATAAATATAACAAAAATATTACTTTTAAAACAGCATGAAATATGTGTAGTTTAAACACACTACACAATGTTTTACGATTGTAGCAATAAACGGTTTTATTCTATTCTATCGACGGTGCATCGTAGGTTGCGTATGGTGAACTAATATGCGCATGGAACTCTGGGTAAGAATTTCAAACAAGATGGCGGTAACTTTTGATAATTCGGAAATGTATGAATATATTCGTGATAAATTTGGATAATCTGAGATATTTCATCGAAGCATGTAAATTTTGTAACACCAGTCGACTCAAAAAAATATCTTCTTTCAACCTGTGCATATATAATATACAAACAATGCTGTTTAAAAGCGTGAAACCTTCCAAACAGATTCCGTTGGGAAAGTCCAGTCGTAAAATGTGCAATAATCAAAACACGTTGATGCTCGCCAATACGAAAAATTTCAAAAGAGCATTAAACGTGTATTTTAACACACTATAATTATACATATAGGCATCGGTTCTCATTCAAATTACAGGTCTAAATGTGAACAATTTGCATTATTTTAGGTTATTTATACGTGGCTTGAATCACTGTAACATCTACCGAAAACAGAACGAGATTTCCTTGATTAATTTTTTATCCAGACGCTCACGAAGTGTTTCCTAATGAGGTGAAGGTCAAGTCGGAAGAGACTGCAGCTGCTGGCAGGCAGTGCAGGTGGCAACAGAAAAATTTGGTTTCATCATTTTTTCCATTTATATCCATTGCCATGGAAATTTAGCACTGCACATAACGATATC